>VNJQ01005004.1:0-65460 GCA_008042515.1 Drosophila truncata | reverse complement strand
TATCTCTCATTATATGTTTTAAATTAGTCCAGTGGATTACCGGATCGAGTCCAAACCGTACAGCAATAATTTTTATTAATACATTTTAATATTGAGAATCTAAAATATAATAATTTTTAATTTTAACATCGTCAGAAATTTTTTGAGAATTAATTTTCGAGACGTTGAGGGTTTTTGGTAGTTACGATGTAGGAACAGTTTAGGGCTTATATTTGTTTTCTTCTATAGGCTTTAGTGCAAACTTTTTTTCATCATAGTTTTTGTTAAAATATATAAGATATGTGCAATTTGGAAGAGTTTATTACACAAAAACATAAAATTTTTGGCTTTTGAAGTTTCATAAAGGACTTATACAGGGAAGACATACTTGACGTGGTCCTAGCCAGATTTGGCAGCTTCTTGGCAAAAAATCTTAGCTAATACCAATCATAAATAGCCTAATGAATATAACAATACCAATTTGGTTAAAAAATAATTGGAAAAATACAAAATTTCCATATAACTCTGAAATCTTTCTAATTAGTTGGCACGGTGATATTTTCGATTTTTTCATAATTTTTTTTTTTAGAAAAAATTTAACAAGGTATTTTATAAATCTTTATTATTTATTAACGAATGATATTTCTAGAATGCATTAGGCATAATTCGGGGTTAAAACATCTTTTATTTTTCTTTTTATCGATGAAAATGCACCGAGCATAGCGTATTTCTAATTAGTTGTCAACGACTGTATATTTGTGCATATGAATGCTATCTGCACGATTTCAACGTCGCAGAAGTATTCGGTCACTGACGATCTTCCTAAACAAATTTAATTTAAGGAGGTGCTCGAGGTAACGAGCACACCATCGTCACACTTAAGCAGCGATAAAAAAGAAACTATAGAACTTCTGTTTAATTTTTTATTTATTCCAATATACAGCTAATGAATATGCGAATTAGGCATCAATAAGATATCGTTCGCAGCAAGTGGGGTATTGATATGTTGGGTATTTTTGCTTGCCATGCTTTTTGTTCGGGGGAGGAACCACAGCACCGCATCTAAAATTGTTCATTAATTAATAAGCACTTATAGTGCTATGCAACTTACGTATGCATCTCGACGAAACTATTTCGGTGGCAATAAATTCGCACACACTCTATAGGATGACGGGCTTCCTGGAAGTAGAGCAGCTTTTGTCCAAACAACACACACATTCCAGGGTATCTGCGATCCTTAAATGTTCTATATATCGTCCCAGCCTTGGTACCAGAAGCAAGGAGAACGGCAACAATCAAACAAATAACGGAAACGAGCGCATCTTGATGCCTTCGAATCAGAGCTTCGACTGACTGCCCGAGCGAGTTGAGAAATCAATTTAAGCTTCGATCGGAACTGGGGATTTGGATTTAATCTGAATAAGCTAAGCAAAGTAAGAAATGTACGCTATTTACAAATTATTTATTAATAATAGAAATAGCATGTTTATTATCAGCAATAAACAACTAAACACAAAAAAAAACGAAAAAAAAATATAAGTAAAGAGAGGATCAGTAAGCTGAATAAACGTATATGCTAGCAAATAACTTTATTTACAATTTTACAGGGCTTATGTAATTAACTCAATCTTAAATCAAAGTAAATACTTTTTAAGTTTCCATTGGAAAATACAAAATTCCAAAGTTAAATAAAAGTTTAGTACACTTTCCTTATTCAGCATATACAGTAGCTAGACATTCGTAGGTTAAAGAGAAAATTAAAATGGATCTGAATTTAATAAATTATATATATTTCGTTATATGTGGTAAAAGTAAATAAAACAGCCAGTTTGTTCAAATTTAAAAAGTTATGGTATATTTTAACGATCATTGGCACACAATATTTTAGTATATTCCGTAACGCAAATGGTATATTTAATTTTTCTATCTAGACACGGTCTCACTGTTTTATTTTTGTTGTCAAAAAGTTTGTTTACGAAATAAACCGAGAAAAATTTACTTAATTGACGTAAAACCTTAAAAATCCAAAACTAAGAGCCATGTCCGATGAATACGCTTGCGTAGCCAAGGGCAAGCTTAAACTGAAAAACGATTCCGACCTCAAGAAGAAAAAAAAGAAGCACAAGAGCAAGGACAAGGAAAAGCAGGAGCTGCAAAGATCCGCCGTGGAGCAGCAACTACACGAGGTGGCCGCTAGTTCAAGCTCCAACTCCATCTCCGGCTCGGGTGGCTACGAGCGCAAGCTGACTAAGGCTGAGCTAGCCAGCAAGAAGCAGCAGGAGAAAATGCGCAACAAGCGGATCATGGACAAGGCGCAGACAACCCACAAGGAGCGTGTGGAGAAGTTCAACGAGCACTTGGACACCCTCACCGAGCACTTTGACATCCCCAAGGTGTCCTGGACGAAGTAGAGCGTTGCAGAGGCCAGAAGTAACTTAGAGATTACGTTTATTATTAGGTTAAGTAATTTCGACTATGTTGTGACCTAGGCGGGGGACATGGTTTAGTGAGATAGAAGGGGAAAAGGCCAAAATAAACAATCCGAATGGCACAACTAAGCTAAATACACAGACATATATGTAGTTACAACGTAGAGGGGGTTAGTTTCCAACTTTCAGTCCAGTGTCCTCCTAGGGCGCCGCTCTCCGCGGCCTAGAGCCTAGTGCGGCGAAATCAGCTCGAACATGGCGTACTTCCAGGTCCAGGAACGCACCAGCTGCTCGAACCGTTCTCGCTCGTGCTCGTAGATGTATCCCAGCTCCGGCTCCATGCACACCTCGGTGTAGGGATCGGTTAGCAGGCTCTGGACCGACAGCAGCACTTTGGCTACGTTTAGCGCCAGCGACCAGTTGTGCTGCTGGAAGATGTCAATGCCCACGTCTCCGTGCCGCGACACGTTTGGGTGCAGGATCTTGGTGAGGAATCGAACTGTCGGCGGCGTCATCGGATACCGTTCCGGGAAGTAGATAAATAGAAAGAATTTACCACCCTCGTAGGGGCTGCCCGGTGGACCCAGGATCGTGGCCTGCCAATAGTTGTTCTGCCGGTCCAATGGAATGGCCGAGATGCCCTCCGAGTCGTAGCTGTTCAGCAGATTCGCTTCCCCCCGCAGAAAATTGTAGCGCATCGCATTTCCCGGCTCGCGCTCTGCCAGCTGCAGATCCGGGTGCTCCGCCGCCTGTCCCCTGCCGCCCATTTCGATCAAACAAGTGCGGCAAAAGCAGGACGACATGAGAGCTCCGTAAAGCTGGTACCAGTCGGGATTGTCCGCCAAGCTCTCGAACAACGGCCAGCGCTGCTTTATGTACGCCTTCCACATGCCCTGGGCTGTGTTCTTGCCGACGATGTCGTGCCACTGTTTGCACACCTCGCTGGCCATCCACAGCGACATGTCGTCCAGGTAGGCGAATATTTTCAGCATCACCTCGACAGGTATTATATTGACAATGTTCCTGCTGCTCCCACTCGCGCCGCTGCCACTGGCCGCATCGTATTCGTGTGCGCGCGCCCGTCCATCGGCCAGTTCGTGCATGTAGTGAGGCAGGGCGAGAGGACCCGTGGCCCGTGGTCGCTTTACGGGCAGCAGGAAGGGATTTAGTGCTCGCTCGTGCTCAAAGTCACGCTCCGGCGTCTCCCTGCGTGCTGGCGCCGCTTCTGGAGGCGCCTGTTGTGGCAGATCGGCAGGCTGGACGACTGGCTGCTCTTCCTGCGGCTCCACCGCCGCCTGCTGATTTGCCTGCTGTTGGACAGCCGGCGGTTGTGCATCCTCTAGGTCTTCAAAGCCCATTATATCCACGTCGTTCTCAGTCTCCTCGTCCTCCTGCTTGTCCTTAAACGGCGGCTCATCGTTCCCGGAGTCCTCGTCGTCAGATAACTCCGTCAGCAACTCCTCCGCCCGCTGCGCGTTGTATAGGAAGGCGTGGCAGGCACCGCAAAGCGGCTCACCGAAGTTGGGACCGTAGTAGCCGTTGCAAACCCAGCAGGTGTTGCTGTTCTGTAAAGCGAAAGGAAGGGGATCAGCGACCGTCCTCAACAAGCGGCGACTGAGGCTTGTTGTATACACACCGAAAAGGAGAACGTAGGCTCGATCAGCTGGAGCTTGTCCTTGTCCGCCTCGTCCGGGTCGTCCATCTCGTCGCTGCTGGAGGCCAGAGCCTCCAGCAACTTCTCCTGATCCTTGTCCTGCTGCGCTGGCACGCAGCTAGTCATTTTTCCAGAACTCCCGAATGTTGCGAAAACAAAAAAAAACACTTTGTGCGTGCTAGTGTGACCGTCCGTCCTTCTGACGGGAACTTCTGAGACCGATTGATCCGAAAATTTCGTCCATCTCTAGGACAATCGGTCGATAACCAAAACAAACCAGCTGCGGCACCGCGTCACACGTGCAATATTTGCGAAATTCTACAAAAAATGAAACCAAAAAAGAAGCTGGGCAAGTGGCAGAGCATCAAAAATACTTTGTTAAGAGAGCCCACTAATCAATGCGTTTTTTTTTCAGGAGTCGGGCTTAGTCGAGAGGAGCGCCAGGTGCTGGTCATCGGTGAAATAATTCAGGAGCTGCTTCAGGCGCACGAAGCTAAGAAAGATGTTAACCTGAACAGGATGAAGTCGCTGGTATCCTCAAAATACGGACTAGACAGCTCCCCGCGCCTGGTGGACATCATCGCCGCCGTGCCGCAGGACGCCAAGAAGATTCTGCTACCCAAGTTGCGGGCCAAGCCTATTCGCACAGCAAGTGGCGTAAGTCAGACCCTTGTCTTGATTGGCTGTTCACCATTTCCTAATACGAATTTTTTAAATATACATTTAGATTGCTGTGGTGGCCGTCATGTGCAAGCCACATCGCTGTCCGCACATCAACATGACGGGTAACATCTGCGTTTACTGCCCCGGCGGTCCAGATAGCGACTTTGAGTACTCGACGCAATCGTACACGGGCTATGAGCCAACCTCCATGCGGGCAATCCGGGCGCGATACGATCCCTTTTTGCAGACCCGCCACCGTGTCGAGCAGCTGAAGCAACTGGGCCACAGTGTGGACAAGGTGGAGTTCATTGTAATGGGTGGCACTTTCATGTGTTTGGCAGAAGAATACCGCGACTACTTTATCCGCAATCTGCACGACGCCCTTTCAGGTCACAGTAGCGCCAACGTGGCGGAGGCTGTCCGTTACTCCGAGAAGTCGCGAACAAAGTGCATTGGCATCACAATCGAGACCCGACCCGATTACTGCCTCAAGCGGCACATCTCGGACATGCTCAACTATGGTTGCACTCGCTTAGAAATTGGCGTTCAGTCCGTTTACGAGGACGTGGCGAGGGATACGAATCGGGGGCACACCGTGCGAGCAGTGTGCGAGAGCTTTCAGCTTGGCAAGGATGCCGGATACAAGATTGTGGCGCACATGATGCCCGATCTGCCGAACGTTGACTTTGAGCGCGACATTGAACAATTCATCGAATACTTTGAGAATCCCGCCTTCCGCTCCGACGGCCTAAAGATCTACCCCACACTGGTCATCCGCGGCACAGGGCTGTATGAGCTGTGGAAGACGGGGCGCTACAAGTCCTATCCGCCATCAATGCTAGTCGACCTGGTGGCCAAGATCTTGGCACTCGTTCCACCATGGACTCGCGTCTACCGCGTTCAGCGTGACATTCCTATGCCGCTTGTTAGGTGAGTTCCCGCCTGAAAGATTTTTCGGATGAATTTAATGTATTTTTTCCCTTACAGTTCTGGCGTAGAGCACGGAAATCTTCGCGAATTGGCTCTGGCCCGCATGAAGGACCTGGGTACGACGTGTCGCGACGTAAGGACGCGAGAAGTAGGAATCCAAGAGATCCACAACAAGGTGCGTCCGTATGAAATTGAGTTGATACGCCGCGACTACGTAGCCAACGGCGGATGGGAAACGTTTCTCTCATATGAAGATCCCGAGCAAGACATTCTGGTTGGTCTCCTTAGACTGCGTAAGTGCTCGCCAGACACTTTCCGGCCGGAACTAAAAGGTGCATGTTCCATTGTCCGCGAACTGCACGTGTATGGGTCAGTGGTGCCGGTTAATGCTCGGGATCCCACAAAGTTCCAGCACCAGGGCTTTGGCATGTTGCTAATGGAGGAGGCAGAGCGAATTTCTCGCGAGGAGCACGGTAGCACAAAGTTGGCAGTCATATCGGGAGTGGGCACAAGGAACTATTACCGCAAGCTGGGCTATGAGCTGGATGGCCCCTACATGTCCAAGAGCATAGCTTAATATGGAAAAGAAACTTTTATAATAGCCGGCCTTAAATAAATGACAACATACTTAACAAATACAACTTTTTGTGCGGAAATAGTTAATAAGCAGAGGACAGTCATGTTCGAAATCATGGGCCCGAATCTGCAGGAGCTCCCGAAAATACCTGCATTCTTGATCCTTGGGGTTTTCTTCTTAAATAACTCAATCAGAGACTATATAAGCTTGCGCTATTTGTAACCAACCAAACCCCAAAAGTAGAATCTCTGGGATTAAACATTTTTATTTAATAACGCCAGACGCAGTAAGATTTCGCTACTTAAACCTATGCCCTAAATATATACATTATTATATACCGAATGAGTCGAAACTTTGAGTTTTATCTGATAGCGAGGCATCCCAGGATAGTAGTCCCAAAGTACAACATTTTTGGCTTCGATATTCTTCACGACAGTTAATCGCTCGTCAGTTTAAATGGTAATCTATGCTTGCAAAAGGATCGAGTCCCACTTACATAGACATAAATAAATAAGATTAATTTCGAAAGTTCACGAAATGTTAAACTATGGCCTCTGCCGATCCGAAAACCATAAATATAATCCAGCCCACTAAATTGATGCCCGCCGCCGCGCTGAAGACCATCGGCCAGCTCTGGGTGAGCTCCAAAATGTGGCCAGCGAGGTAAACACCAAGGAAGCCAGGAATCGCGCCCACCGTATTCATCAGTCCGAAGACACTGCCCGAATGCATGGGGGCCAAGTCCTGGGGATTAACCGTCACCGCATTGTTGTGGAAGCCCGTCCCACCGATTATGATGGTCATGCAGATGAGGGCCGTATGAAAGTCCGAGGTGCGGCTCATCACAAACAAGGCTATGTTCTGTGCCGCAAAGCAGCAGCTCTGGATGAGCTTGCGCACCGTCGTTGTGCGCCATTCTCGGGCCAGTAATTTCGTGGTCAAGTACTTGGCAAAGAGTGTGCACGGCGGCAGGGCCAGCCAAGGGATCATGTTGACCACCCAGCCTTTGGCGTGTGGGAAGCCGTCATGGAAGTACGTTGGCAGCCACGAGAGCAACACAAAAAAGCAGTTCATCTCGCAGGCGTGCGTCAGCACACAGGCCCAGAAGGACAGGCGGCTGAAGTAGCGCAGCCAAGGCACGGTTGTCGTCTCCACTGGACTCTTGTTCGCGCACAGGCGAGAGGGCGTGGCAATGTTGATGATCCTATTCCGCTCCCCGGCCATCGCGTAGTAGCGTAGAACAAGGGCCCAGGCGACGCCCATCAGGCCAATAACTCGGAAGACATACGACCAGCCAAAGTAGTCAAGCAGGAATGAACCCATAATCCCCGTGAGCAGAGTGCCGAGGGCGGAGCCGGCTGTGAGCAGGCCAAAGAAGCTACTGCGCTCGTTGGGGCAGAGGTTCTGAGGTGGAAAATTCAGATGTGAGTTTAATTAAAAGCCTGCAGCTGCGCTCACTCACCTGACTGGTTAGACTAATCATGCTGGGGAAGTGGACACCTTGGAGGGCGCCGTTCAAGATGCGAATGGCCACAATAAAGGGGATGGCATAGCTTTTGATGGAACCGGCTGACCAGATGATCGTGGGCATAAGGAATGTGATGAGCGACCAACCGATGGCCGCGCACAGTATGACACGCTGCCCGCCGAATCTGTCGCTGAAGTATCCGCCCACCACCTGCGTCAGGGTGTAGCCCCAAAAGAAGGAGCTAAGCACGGTGCCGGAATCGGTCTTAGTCCACTTTTGGGCGGAGGCGACAGCCGGCACCAGCAGCGGCATTGTTGTGCGGGTGGAGTAAAGCATGCAGGTGCCCGTTATCAGGGTGATAAACCACACGCGCTTCTCGTGCCTGCAACGAAACGAAACACTCAGAGATGGATGCTTAAAGGGTCAGCGTCGGCTCTCCTCACCTCGTCCATATACTTTGCGTGTCCACCAGCTCCCCGCGCAGCAGCGAATACTTAAGTTTCTCATCCATGGTTGTTGGCCGCCGACACTGGAACAACTGCGTCCGGAACGGAGCGATTCTAATATGACTGCCTGTGCTGGTAACGACTACCGTTCACGTCACACATTCCAGCTTCCAACTGCTGAGCCGCTTGCCGCTGTGGCATATTCTAATATTTGTTTACGTTCATTAAGTTGGTAGCAGAACGTTGTGTACTTGCGCAGCGCCTGTTAGAATTATGTTTTTACGTGGCCATTTTTTGGAGCTGCCGCTGGATTAGAACATTGTGCGGCCAGGTCGACTTGGGAATGCTCTCTCTGAATGGTTTTAGGTCCATGAGGCTTGTGTCGAATTCCCACATGTGTTGTCGGTTATTTTCTCAATTTCTAAGTTTTATTTACCAAATAACATATCATATACATTAGTGAAAAATTTGTCAAATATCTGTTTCAAGGTTCTGCTTGAGCGGAAAGACCCCATTCTGCCAATTGTAGGGTAATATATGATGTGACCGTACTTTGGCATTGGGGATGTTTTACTGTAAAAGCCCGCAATTTTTAAAATAATAATTAAATAATAATAAATAATAAATGTATTGATTATGTAGTTTATTATATTTTTTTTATAATATTTTCTGATATTTCGCAAATATAAAATAAAGGAATAAAATCTATATTTATTAAATTATATTAAATTTAATTAACTACTAAATGAAATGCTTAAGAATATAATTTCGGCGAGTAAATACTATAAAAAATGAATAAGTATTTAAATAATAAGAATTAAAATTAATAAAATCTTAAAGACTTTGTTTTACGGGCCATTCTTGGGACATTCGGGACACCGGAAGTGTCGTTCCACACTGTCAGTGCGAATAAGAGTACGTTATCCTAGCAAAGGACCTTAAGCAACTGGGGTATTGCTAAGGTCGGAGTCCTGATGGTAGCTTGAATGAACCTGCGAAATCTAGTACGATTTTACCGATATTGTATACCAATATATCATTTTAGTTGGGCCTTAAAAAAAGCGTCTAAATTTATTTCGACGCCGTTGCCAAGGTTCTATATAATCATCGATTTTATATATTTTTTATATTTTAAATCCAGAAATTAAAAACAAAATAAAAAAAAAAACATTATTATTATACGATAAAACTCCCTGGCTAACAATTTTCAAATAGTGACGCAAATAACACCCCTATACTGAGCATGCCCAGAAATGCCAAGAAGGACCTGTGCCCACCCTCGCCTTGCGCTCTGCGCAAACTTTGTATCGATTTTAAGACTGTGTACTTATTTCATAAGCTTGTAGCGAAAAGATGTTTTCATAAACAAGTGTAACGCTGGAATTTGTGCTAAAAAATATATGTTTAGTCGAAAAAGAGTCGCGAACTTAAGTACAACTATGCAACAGTTCAAAATGGCATAACATTGTGCTCAGAAAAAGAGATAGTGGCGTTTTTTTAAACACAGTCTTGGCAGAGTCTCTTCTTTTTTTCGCCCCAAAAGTAATAGAAAACAAAGGAGGTAAAAAAAATTATGAAAAATGCATTGAAAATGATTTTTTCAAGAACATTATTCAAGTGAAATGTTGGCAAAACAGTCCTGAAAGGGAATAAGAGAGAAATCTGAATTTGCATATGAGCTATGAGTGTGTGCTTTGATTAAAAATCAATATTTTAAAATAGAAGAAGAGGCCATTTTATATTCGAAGGTTTTTATTGATTGTCACAACGTTAAATTTCAGCCAAAATGGGAACGGTGCTGAGTTTCAATCCACGGGATCGCCATCCCATATACTCGTCTCAGCCAAATTTTCAATATAACCATTCGAGCGATATTAGGAATGAGAACGACTCCACGGGCTCAATCGATTCCCATCTGAATAACTTCTCGTATGAGCAATTGAATAATGCCAAGAATAGGGAAAGCAAGAAGTCGGCGGCATGCCACCACCACCAGTTGTCCAAGAACGTCATCGGGCAGGGCCAGGGACATGGACACCAGGGGACATGTGGCGGCGGAGTGCACATTAATTTGCAAACGCAAACGCAGCTGAGCTCGCACAACTTGAATAACTTGACAAATACGTCCAAGGACACGATTACCAATGTCCTGGATACGCATAACGAGAACTCATCCGTCCTCAAGGCGGAGAAAAGCTCGTTCGAAAAGAATTTGAAGAAGCATTCGATCTTCATTAACGCCCTCTCCTGGAAAAAGCTCTCCACATCGCATAACAAGAAGAAGATCGAGAACAAGAGTAACAAGTGCGCCAACCTGCCGACGGCCTGCTTCAAGGCTCAGCTCTTGGAGTCCTCATTCGCCTCCTCGTCCGACAAAAATCGAAACATCCAGCTGCACTGCAACCGGATCGAGGAGCATAACAACCAACAGCAACAACAACAACAGCAACAGCACTGCAATCAGTCCCAGGAGGGAATTCATCGAGAGGATGCAGGACTCACGGGAGCACCGGGCAAATCGCAGAACCCTTCCAAGGCGAAAGATCCCGTCAAGTTGAACAACAAGAACTCGATATCCAATCACAACAACAAGCTGATCCAGAAGCAACCACTGACGCTAACCCTGCCGCAGCAATTGCAGCCGGCGTCCATGCAGATCAAAAATACCAATCAGATCCCTCGTAAAACCGTCATCCAGGTTAGTAATTTAATTCTTTATTATATGGCTAACCCCTTCCTTTATACAGAAAAGACCCATAGCCAAAAGACCCATTTCGCCAAAAGACCAAATTCTGAAATTATAAACTTGATGACCATTTTTGCAGGCATCCACATCGGAATTGCTGAAGTGCTTGGGCATGTTCTTGCATTGCCGCTGTCAGAGGCTGAACAACTTTGATGCTGGCGATGCTGTAATGTGGCTCAGAGCGGTTGATCGCAGTCTATTGCTCCAAGGATGGCAGGTAAAGTTTGGCTAAAGATTTATTTAACAGAGAAGTATTTATAATTTCATCTAGTTTATAGTTTATTAATTATTGTAATATCCTTCGATTTTCAGGACGTGGCTTTCATAAATCCAGCCAATGTGGTATTCGTTTACATGCTGGTCCGTGAATTGGTCAGCGGCGAGGAGAGCAAGGAATCAGAACTTCAGGCTTCAGTACTCACCTGCCTGTACTTGTCATATTCATACATGGGCAATGAAATCAGTTATCCTCTCAAACCGTTTTTGGTTGAAGACTCCAAGGAAAAGTTTTGGGACAGGTAAGCTCAGCCTCCATTCTATTTATTTGAATAAATAAATAATTTAGTCTTCGATATAATTAGGTGTCTCGTCATTGTGAACAAGCTAAGTGATAAAATGCTTAAAATCAATGCTGAGCCTGGCTTCTTCACCGAAGTCTTCACTGAGTTGAAATCTTGTGGTCAATATCATCCTACAATTAAATCGTACTGTGGAGGCGCCTGACGGACGGATGACCGAGAGATTATTGTCAACCTCTCATTGTCTGCGCATCGCCAGAAATTTCCGCAAGAAATAATGGCGAAATACCGTTAAATGAAACTTAATATTTTATAAAACATTAGACAATTTCATTATGTCACTATCACAATCGTTCAAATCAAATAATAAAGAATTAGTGTTTAAATAAAATTAACATCTACGATATGTGTACGTAAACACAACTTGTATTATTTTTTAATTTGCGGATATTTTTACAAAGCTAATAGATGGATAGTTGGGCACTGAACCTCAATAAGAATCGTAAAATTCCAATATGTACCAGAAAAAAGCTGAAATCACTTTATCTCCCACAAGAAATACTCGCATCAACTTTGTACTGAAACATGACTTTTTTAATACTTGGCGCCAGTTTATATGCAAATAAGTGAGGTTTTATTTTACAATTTTATATTTACATATTCTAAAAATTAATTTTAAGAGCAATTTAATTTGGATACAATATATCATAATGACCTGGCCTATAAATCAGGTAAATTCTGGGCTCTGTTCCCTCGGGGAAATCGTGGGCCTTGACCGTTCCACCTTCGCCCCGATCCAAATACTCCACACGCACGCCCGCACCGAGAGCGGTACACAGGGCAATAATGTGAATATGATCGGATTCTTTGTACATAGGTTCAACTTCCTGATGCCGAAACTCTTCGATTGTGAAGTCGCCCTCGATAAAATTCTGGTAAAAGTCGGCCTCCTCTTGCAGCTTCCCCGACGTTATCAAACGCAAATACACCACCACATAGTCTGAATAGCCTTGCTCATTGAAAATCTTGTGTAGCTCGCTTTGCACATGGCTCTGGCTTTGGCCGTCCTCGGGACTCACGCGCTTAATGACTTCCATGAACTAAAACAAAGATGGCAACCAATGAATTAAAAGAGTGAACACTAATTAGATGTGCCTACTTACGGTTTCATGAAAGTCCTCTAGAGTAAAGCTGGGGAAACCAAGCTGAACGAGCTTGTCTTTGGACTCCTCGGCCAGTTTGCGGAACTCCTGGTAGGCACTAACATTTGAGATCAAGTACTCTAAGTACGAATAGGCAAAAGCTCGGAAGAAACAGTTGCCGTCGGGGCGGGTGCGCCGGATGAACTTGTACTTCTTGGAGAGATCCTGGATCTTGGCGGTGAAGACCTCGTCGCCATTGTACTCGGTCCACAGGCACGTCAGCGGCAATTGCTCGCTGACCAATGGTGTTGTTTCACTGATCTGCATTTAAATTTATATTTACATTACGCTGCATTTGCAGTAAATAAAACAATGACTAGTCTTACCTCCTTCTCGATTTCTCTTTGCTGCTTAATAATTAACTCATCGCGATTGCCGTCATTTTGCTTAAACGATTCCATCTTTCTATAAATACTGAATAAATTAAGAACCGTGTTTGGGCTTCAGAAATGTCTGCATATGATGAATACAACAAGAAATTTGTTCATCATATGTATATAAACGCATCGAAATTACGCACACTCATTTGGAAACGAAAACCGTAGACACATTGATGCTTTCAATTTTATCGTTCACGACGTTATCGAAACCGGTGTTCCAGTTCCCCACATTCCCAAATTTAAATGATAACGTACAAATATAAAATTAAAAATATATATAAAAATATAGTTATAAAACGACCAAAAAAACAATATGAATAATTTAAATTGTAAGTTAAATTGTTAGTTATTTCTTACAACAATATGAATGATTTAAATTGCAGTTAGTTGTTAGTTATTTATTTTTTTTATATATATTTATTGGATTTTGATAAAGTTAATAATTTAAAAAAGTAAAACTTTATTATTTATAAATATTTATAAATATATAATAATTAATATAATAATTACTAATTTACGTAATTTTAATTTAACAGTATTAATTAATATTTCAACAGCGATTTGATTACTTATTTTTTCTAAATTACTACTAATAATGCAATTTAATAAAGAATAAATAATAATAGATTTAGAAAAAATAATAAGAATATCACATGCTTTTTTAGAGTGTAATTTGTAAGCTGGGGAACTTCTAGCTTTAAAGCTTCTTCGCAAGCGAAGATCATCGGCTCAAACTTAAGATTGAATCAGAAATCAAATCAGTTGAGTCTTTTCTTTATTGCAAGCCGATCATTTCTCTCGAATCGCACAATAGTTAAATTCACAAAGTTCGGTATGTATAAATAATAATAATAATTTAATAGGAAGCTAACAAAAATGTAAGAAGTTTATTTTTAAAATTTTTTCATAAATAATAATAGGAAAATATTCATATTATAAAAGTATGCACTTTTGTTGATTGTAATCAATCTATCAGATATTCAAGTTCATTGAATAGTGTGCGCCTTTCCTACAGTTATAAACTCTCATATATCCACATATACATATACTTACATATGTACATATGGGAACTAAAAACCAGTTCTCTTCTCAGTATATTTGCTAAAAACCAAAGTTATTGTTGGCCTGAGCAGTAATGAAGGTTTATTTATGCATCTTAAATAATTATATAAACGTGTCTCAGGGCCATAATTATTTAAAAACACTAGAATCAAAATAATGAAAAGACCTAAGAAGGAGGTTATCATCATTATTTAATGATTTATTTCTAGATTATTTAAGGCCTAACGAAGGCACTGTCACAAACAAAAATATGTACATACATACAAATACAAATTAATATATTCGCTCAAAATATATAGATTTCTTATCACCTTAAGCTTTAATGGAAACATGTTTAAATGATTGCAAGATGTATATATTCTTTGTTTAATACATATATATTCGTGCTCCAATTTCTTACAATTTGCCAATCAATGATAATCGTGAAACACAATAATGAAAGCCAAAACATATACTGATAATAAACTCAAGATTGGGGAAAGTTTTGTCGCCATTAAGATCCGTTTCGTTCGAATTCAATGACTTACAGATTTAATGAAGGATCAATGCCAATCAAATTCGTGCGGAATTCAAGCTGAACATAATCCGAAAGTTTTTGGCTTTATTTTTTTCCATTTAAAACTTCAGCTCTATACTAAATAAGATATTTATTTTATAACTTTCTACATATTTTCAGTATGATGATATTATTAAATTCTCTTATAATATGCGTCTGCATATTATCTTGCCGAGCACAAGACACTTCCTTGGACAACTTGATCGCAGACATCTTTAAAACAGATGAGACTGATTCTACTACCGCCAACCCAACTCCTATTTCGCCCGTTCCTAATCCTGTCACTGTTAAGCCAAAGGACTCATCTCCATTAACTCCCTCCGGCTCAGAAGTGTATCAGTCCTGCGGTGATCAAAAAGAGTGTGTGCCCCGATGGCTGTGTGCGAATGATACAATCAACACCAGTGGCGAGGGAATAATTGATATTCGTATTGACACAGGGTCACCGTGCAAAAACTATTTGCATTTATGTTGTGACCTTCCCAACAAGGTACAGTTCTATATAAATTGTGTTAATTAAAAAAACATAAATAAATTCGTTATTTAGCGGGACAAACCCATATTCCCAGTTGTGCCGGAAACCCCCGAAGGCTGCGGGTACACAAACCCCAACGGTGTTGGCTTTAAAATTACCGGAGCTGTGAATCAAGAGGCAGAGTTCGGGGAGTTCCCCTGGATGTTGGCGATTCTACGAGAAGATGGCCCCCTCAACTTATACGAGTGTGGAGGAGCTTTGATAGCGCCAAATGTTGTTCTAACTGCCGCTCATTGTGTTCACAACAAGCAGCCAAACACGATTGTTGGTTAGTACATAAAGAGATGGTTCTGATCGATCTTATCGCCTATTTATTTCTTTATCAAATATTAATTTTATTAAAATAAATTTCTACCTCTTTTAGTGAGAGCTGGAGAATGGGATACTCAGACCAAGACAGAGATCATCCCCCATGAGGACCGTTACGTTAAGGAAATCGTGTATCATGAACAGTTCAACAAGGGATCACTCTACAATGATATTGCAGTTCTATTATTAGAAAGTTCGTTTGATTTGCAAATGAACATTCAGCCGGTTTGCTTGCCCAATGTGCAAGACGTCTTCGATTATGACCGTTGCTATGCCACTGGCTGGGGCAAGAACAAGTTCGGCAAGGAAGGAGAGTACCAGGTAATCCTCAAGAAGGTTGACATGCCCGTGGTGCCGGGAGAAACCTGCCAGAGCAACTTGCGTGCAACCCGCCTCGGCAGGCACTTCCTGTTACATGACAGCTTCATTTGCGCCGGCGGCGAAAAGGATAAGGATACCTGCAAGGGCGATGGAGGATCTCCCTTGGTATGCCCCATTAAGGGTCAGAAGGGCCGCTACAAGTCAGCTGGAATTGTCGCCTGGGGAATCGGATGCGGAGAGGTTAACATTCCCGGAGTGTACGCCAATGTAGCCAAACTTCGTCCATGGATTGATTCGAAATTGAAAATATGGGGAATTGATCCCAAATATTATACCCCTTAAGAAAAAATAATATTGAATAATGTAAAAAACTGAATTATAATAAAAAGGGCGAAACGACTTTTTAAGTAAATTAATAAAAAAAAAAACATTTTTGCTCCAAAAATGCTTAAAAATTCTAGTTTATATAACATATTTATATATATATCAGGTTAATATGTAACCTAAGTATATAAATTAAGAAGAGTAACTAACTTTGAAAATTTCTAACAAATATATCAATTTATAAATTTGAGGACTTTGCTCATCACGAAGAAAATATTTTATTTTCCCTATCTGGAATACCCTTGTTGAACCCTTGGAATCACCGAAACAAAAGGTATATTTTGTATATTGGAACTCGGTCACACTGACGTGCGTGCATGGGAAATAGAACCAAAATCAGATTTGTTCCAACCTATTTTCATTGAAATTACACATATCCCTGCTAAAATGGACAACTTCGGCCTTGGAGGAGTGGATCTCAGCAAGGGGCAAATGTTCCAAGTGTTGATTCGTCTATCGGTGGCTTCGTTGATAACATATTATTCGGTCAAGTGGATGATGAACCAATTGGACCCGACTAGTAAAAACAAGAAAAAAGCCAAGATCCTTGCTGAAGAGCAGCTAAAAAGGTATATACATGCACTTACCAATTTATGTTGTATTATTTTTGTATTAATTCACTCTTACTTGCAATCGGTCCGCAGACTTGCCGAGAAAGATGGCTTTAAACTCAATCCCCAGGAGTTTAACGACTACGAGTTGATGATTGCGTCACATCTCGTTGTTCCGGCCGACATACAAGTCAGTTGGTCGGATATAGCTGGCTTGGATACAGTCATTCAGGAGCTACGCGAGTCCGTAGTTCTTCCTGTCCAGCACAAGGATCTCTTCAAGCGTTCCAAACTTTGGCAAGCACCCAAGGGTGTTCTGCTGCACGGCCCGCCGGGGTGCGGGAAAACGCTGATAGCGAAGGCCACGGCGAAAGAAGCCGGCATGCGCTTTATCAATTTGGACGTCGCAATTCTTACCGACAAGTGGTACGGGGAATCCCAGAAACTAACATCCGCCGTCTTCTCGCTGGCTGAAAAAATCCAGCCCTGTATAATTTTTATTGACGAAATCGATTCATTCCTGCGTTCTCGCAATCTAAACGACCATGAGGCCACCGCCATGATGAAGACCCAGTTTATGATGCTGTGGGATGGCCTCAGCACCAATTCCAATGCGACGGTTATTGTGATGGGCGCCACCAATAGACCGCAGGACCTGGACAAGGCCATTGTCCGTCGCATGCCAGCTCAATTCCATATTGGCCTACCGTCCGAAATACAGCGAAGAGACATACTTCAGTTGATTTTGCAGTCTGAGGAAATTAGTGGTGATGTGGACATGAATCGTTTGGCCAAGCTCACCAATGGTTTCTCGGGCTCTGATCTCCGGGAGATGTGCCGCAACGCATCCGTTTTCCGGATGAGACAGCTTATCGGGGCGAGTGATTCATCCGGAAACTTGCCAACGCTGGATCGAAATAGCGTCAATATCACAATGGATGACTTGCTAAGCTCACACTTAAAAATTAAGGAGTCGAAGATGCACACTGGGAGTCTATTTTTAGAGAATAGAATTGAGCTAGATTAAGTCCTTTACGGTTGGTTGAATAAATATAAAAACAAAAGGTAAATTAATTAGAAAATGTTTTAATCTTTGGAATACATTAGTAGGATTGCTGTGAGGTAGGTAATCCCGTTGAATACAAGAGAAAATTGTAATAAAAACTGAAATAAGGGATAAATATAAAGCAACGATTTCCTTCCTTCTCTTACTTAACCCTGTTCTCCTCAGTAACTAATTTCCGGAAAAAAGCATTATATTCGTTAAAAACGGCAGCTTAAACAGCCAAAAATTACATAAGACCCCCGGAGGTTCCGCAAACTAAGGCTCAATGCACTTTAATTACAACATGGATGCGATCCTCCTTGAAATATTCACCTAGAGAAATTTAAAACATTTACAAAAAATATTGCACTTGCACTCTCTCACAAGCATCGTCACGCGATCGAAGGCTTTCAATCGTAAAAATTATATATAAACTGGTACTGTTGTATTCCCTCATGGAAAATGTACTTTAAATAAGTTTACACGTTCGAGAGAATCCAAGATTATCTTTATATAATATTAGAAAACAAAGGTTTGCAAAAGTAAAACGCACTTTTGATGTATTTAAAAAATATTTGTTAAACATCATATATTTCTTATATCACCTATTTTATTGAATTGCCAAAGCGTCGATGGGAAGAGTATACAAACTTCACTTTATATAAATATTAAAAAATTTGTTTTAATTATGTTTCGTGCTCATATAAATGCTTTCTTTCAGTGGCAAACAAATCATTTCTGTTAAAGACATTGAACGAACCGCTCCACACTCAAAACAAGGCTGCAAAAACATAAAAGAATGATTTCATTGGTAAGTTTTGCAGAAAATTTGAGATATTTTATATTTTTATTTTATTTTGTTTCTATCCTCTTACAGATTTTATTTTCCGGATATGTATTTATACCTGTAATATTATTTGGATATGCCTCGCCGAGCGATTCCTATGCTGTAAATCGGAGTAGTAATGCCGAGAGTCATGATTGGAGCTATCCTGAATTCGGAAAAGTATCTTTTCGCCATGCAGGAAGATCAGAAAACGGGGATACACAAACTTATCATCGCGAGACTGAAAGAAATGTTACCTTCAAGCGTGGGAATAACTTTCACAAGCCGAACGAGAAAATGAGTAGACATAAGAGCAAATACAAGCCCCCAGGATTTGATAGAAGAAAGAATACAAATTCCCATTTAGCTGGGGATACGGAAAGTCGACACTATCATACTTTTGAGGAAATTCATGAACACGTCGAGGAAGACGACGATGGACAGCAGTACCAGGCATCGGAGCAAATTGGTACCCAATCGATCCTGCACGAAAATACTAAGGATCATCATTCGAACAAGAAGGATGAGAAACGGATGAAGGTCAAAATAAAGCATCATCATCATCACCATCATCACAACCACATTAAGGAAATGATAAAGACAGTACCTCAACCGTATCCTGTGGAAAAGATTGTGCACGTGCCCATTGAGAAAATTGTGGAAAAAATTGTGCATGTTCCAAAACTTGTTAATGTTACGGTTGAGAGAATTGTGCATGTGCCCGTTGAAAAAGTAGTCGAAAAAATAGTTCATATTCCAAAGCCGGTGCAGGTCCCAAAGCCGTATGTAGTGGAGAAAATTATTGAGAAAATAGTCCATGTCCCAAAACCGTATCCTGTTCTTCGCACTGTTCCGTATCCGGTGGAAATAAAGGTGCCCATACCACTCGAAAAGAAGGTGCCCGTTCCCTACAAGATTGAAGTGGAACGAAAGGTTCCCGTTTACATTCGATCCAACGAGCCATATAAATTCGAGCCATCACCTTTTGAAAGCTATCACCAGCCCGAGGAGTTCAAATACAATATGGAAATTGATCATTCGCCTCCTCCTCCGCCGCCGCCGCCGCCACCATTTAGAGATCACGAGCAAACTTCCCTGCCTTCGAACTACTACAATAGGATATACAAATCGAAAGAATTGGATCTTCCTCCCAGAATCGAAGAGTTTCAAAACACTGCTCTGCCCCAATATAGGCACGAACCAGCATTAAAAAGCCCCATCGAAACGGCTTCTTCTGCTCGAGAGCCTGTTTCTCTGAAGCTTGTGGGCCCCACTCCCCAGGCGTTTAACATCACAGGCCAAGATTTAGATACCGCCAACTCAGCCCCACCGTTCGTAAATAATTCCAATTTTGACCTGAATCCCCAGGAATCAGCTAATGCCTTCCGCGGGATACCTTTCTCGCTACCATTCCAATTTGTCCAATTGCAACCAATGGCATTCCAGAGTGCTATCAACGTGGACTTGCCAGCTCCATCAGCTGTGGCAGAAGCGAATCCAAAATAAAGAAGCATTCACTGGCCTACCCAGCTTCGTTTACTATAGAAGAAATTAGGAAATATATTAAATATCTTGCAGTCCATGTAATATGAGTTACCTACCAGACCTTTAAACAGTAAGAATATATGTAATAATTAGGATTTCATTCAGAATCTCGTGAGTGAATAATTATAATATAAAATAGAGCTGAACGATAATAAATTACTAACTAAAACTTTTAATATAAACTAGGGGTTTTCCAGACGTGTTTTGTAACATTATATGAAACAATGACGAACTAGACCTTCCGCTAAAACCCTTCACGAAATTTAAAAAATTAATATAAATATTTTTCTACCTGCTGGTCACACTGTGTATATATATATTTGTGTTTATAATCTGTTGTGCCAGTGTTTTTATCAATAAGGCAAAAATAGTGGAGGAAACCTAAGTGTAATTCTATTTAATTTCTTATCTTTGTCGCCTTTGTCCCGAAAGATAGCTGCAATGTAATAATATTACAACAAAGAACTAATTAAAAAAAATTTAGTTGAGCTGCAGCTAATCAATATAAGCATGCAGACGTTCAATGGCAACCAAAACAAACAATGATGAGTTTGTTGTTATCGTATAGGAAGTGCAGTTTTATTTGTTTAAACATTTAATTCTGGCTTTTAACTTTTAGTGTGACTACTGTGAACTTGCGTACATAAATACATATGTCGTGCTGTGCAATGCAATTGCATTGCAAGTAGTCCGTATGTTTGTATGTATGCATCTTCGTTGTTTTTGCAAAATTTAAATTAATTGGAAGGTCTAGAGGAATGAGGGAGCTTCCTAACATTATATTTATGTTAAATATCTAGGAGGAAACAATTGTATTATGTGTATTTATTGTAAAAACTAGTTTTGCGGTTCAAACGTTCGGAAATGTTTTATCAGCTGTTCAGTGTGACCGTTATTTGGCTGCTGTTAACTGACTGTTGTCTTTGGCAGGATGAAAAAATTGAATCATCAAAGTTAAATTATATTTCCATATTAAATAAAAACAAAACAATTTAATTGACAAAATTTAACTGGAATTTTAGCCTCCAGTTGGATATAATGAATTCCAAATCCGATCATGAAGCAGAAAAAGAAAAAAAGTTGACAATTACAAATCGGTTTGGGGATTCCCTGGAAAACTACGAGCTGTCCAACGAAAATGAACACATGGCACACGTCTATCCGAAAAAGATTCCAAATCGGAAAAATGGAATTTTAAAGTAAGAACGAACTGAATAAAATTATTTTGTCTTAAATTCAAACTGTAAAATTGCACTTTTAGAAACAACGATGTTAACCACGACAACGCTTACCACGAAGATGTGGATTTGGCAGACATTCTTGGAACAAATTGGCCTAAACGTGCTGGAGCTGCAGCAATGATTTTAAACAACAAAAGTAAAACGTCTGTGGAGCCTGGCATTAGCGAAGATATGAAACCAGCTTCTCCGCCTATTTTACCAAAAGTCGAGCCAGAGGACATTCCGCGTACGTATCTTGGCAGGTATCAAGGGTCCATCAATCTGTCAGACTGGATCTTTTAGAATGCAGATCAATTATTTGTTGGCTTAAATAATTTAACTTGCTTTCCATTTGTGTCAAAACGCAAGCCGTTGCCACATATTGCACTATTTTCAACGACGTCTGGTCCACTGTGCTCTTATACTTACAAATTCTCTTAATGCCTTAGAAGCCACTTTGTCAAACGTTCTTCTATTTTCAAAAATATGTATATATTCCTCGGAGATCGGACATACCATCGATATTAACAACTTTTTTGCAATTTTGCATGCCAAAAGTGTAATTTATTTATCAATAAGTTCCGTTTTATGAAGAGTTTTTGTGTAATTTTTTATTCACTTGGACAAACATCTGAGAAATGGTCGCAGAACGAAAGTGTGTGCTTTATTTTTAGATCGTTGGCCAAAGATACATATATTCTATTTACGTGCACGTAAAATGCCAGTGTTCTGGCTGTTTTTTGGGAGTTTTATTTCTGTTTAGACGTTGCTCGTCTTTAGTTGCTTTAAATATATAAATTATCTATAAAGTTGTAAACATGAATCTGTACCAAAAATCATTGTTTTCCGAATCGGACTTACACAATAATATACCCCTAACTGTTTTGGAATTTTACTCTGCGGATTCCCTAGACGAGAAACCCGGTAAATCCTAGAAGTCATTCCGATGCAACACTTGAGTGATGACTACAGTTTCGTCTTTTATTAACAAATTCGATCTATTTTTTAGGCATCACCGTCGCCGACTACCAGCCTTTGATTGAAATACCCGGAACTGAGCTTGCGATTGGATCGCTTGTGGAAGTATCGAGTCCAGGAGCGAATGAAGATCTATATGGCGTTATAAGATGGATTGGCATTCCGCCGGGAATACAAAAGAACGTTCTGGTGGGAATTGAAGTGGAAGACGAATCCAACTTAAAGAACGTTTTGACCTCAGACGGCAGACATAACGGAGTTCGGTATGTTTACATTAAAAATCATGCTTCCATATTGTAATATTTTACATTTTTAATTCCCAAGCTTATTCACATGCCACGAAGGCCGAGCCGTGTTTGTCCCCGCTAATAGATGCACCGCTGACCGTAGATTTGCGGATGTGGATACCCCCAGCATGGCAGCCAATAGAGTTTCGAATAATCTTGCGAAGAAATTCGGTGTAGCTGAGTGTCCGGCTGTATATGGATCAGTTCCGCCTTTAGGTAAGAGCTAATAGCTTAATAACATTTTAACGTTTTTTAAAAGAAAATCTAATTCTTGGCTTCTTTAGAAATACACAATTCCGAGGAGCTAGCCAGTATTTGTGGCAAGTTCAAGGGAATACAAGGTCATCATAATTCCTGCTACTTAGATGCCACACTCTTTTCCATGTTTACTTTCACCAGTGTCTTTGATTCTATTCTGTATAGGCATCCGGGAGCTCAAGTAATTTTAATTGAATATAATTAGAAGAATGTTATTAAGGTTCCTCTTTTGCCAGGATATTCGAAATTACAGCGAAGTCCAGAAGGTCTTGCGTGACGAAATCGTCAATCCCCTGCGAAAGAATGTCTTTGTGCGCTCAGATCGTGTGATGAAGCTTCGCGAACTGCTGGATCAGTTAAGTTCGGTCAGTGGCCTTACCTGTGAGGAGAAAGATCCTGAAGAGTTCCTTAACAGTTTACTCTCACAAATAATGAGAGTTGAACCGTTTTTAAAGGTGTGTAGCATTGAAATCGTTTTTAACATTTCTCAGAACAAATTTAATTACTTTTCCAGCTAAGCTCCGGCCAAGATTCGTATTTCTATCAATTGTTTGTAGAGAAGGACGACAAGTTAACACTACCGAGTGTTCAGCAGCTATTTGAGCAGAGCTTTCACTCGTCCGACATCAAATTGAAGGAAGTTCCCTCGTGCTTTATCATTCAGATGCCGCGCTTTGGGAAAAACTTCAAGATGTACCCCAGAATATTGCCATCGCAAGTTCTAGATGTGACGGATATCATTGAAAACTGCAAGTACCTTAGATTTTTTTAATTTTTTATATCTACAATATCAATATATATTTTTAGCTCCTCGACAGTGCTCGCTTTGCGGCAAGCTGGCAGAGTTTGAATGCCGCGACTGCTTTGGAAGCTTGCAAGCTGGTTCTGGCCTCGAATGTACCGCCTTTTGTCCCAAGTGCTTGAAGACCTTTCACTCGCACTCGAAAAGGTTACCTGGATAACAGATTTACATAATTTTAGTTTGCTATAAAATCGAATTTATTTCCAGGAGCAATCATGTTTCGAAAAAGATCTCCATTCCGAAGGACTTTAGGATTATGGCTGACCATATGGTTGTTCCGCGATTATATATGGAACTATTTGCCGTGGTTTGCATCGAAACATCACATTATGTGGCTTTTGTAAAATCGGGCTCTGGTCCGGATGCTCCATGGTGTTTTTTCGATTCAATGGCTGATAGAAAAGGTAACTAATATTCATTAATTTTCTCATTTGTTTGCTAAATTTCCTTCGAAACATTTTGTAGGCGAACAGAATGGATACAATATACCTGAAATTACGTGTGTTCCGGAATTAACGCAGTGGCTCACGGACGAGGGGGCGCGATCTATAAATGAAACTTCAACGAACGATAAAGTATTACCTGAACACGCTAAGCGTATTTTTTGCGATGCCTATATGTGTCTGTACCAAAGCACAGACATCATGATGTACCATTAGAACAATCTTTTATCTTTTGATTAACCATGAGAGATGTAATAAATTTTTGTAGATAAACACTCATGCTTTGTATTTTTTATTTCTTTTAATGGTTATGAAAATTCTTGCAAGTAAGTTTCATTTCTTATAGGTTTATTGTGGAGTAAAATAACAAAATTAACATGTTAAGTACAACTTTTTCAGTGTCTAGCTATGCCTTAGGCACGAGGAATCACAAAAAGTTCTTAGTCGATAAACATTCACTGTAAACTAAGGTTGTATATAATAAAAGAAAAGGTACGTATAAAAAAAGTGAACTTTGATATTTTAAATCATTTAAAATAAAACCAAAAAATTTGAAAAATATTCACAAATTTATAACTTATTTATCTGTTTATTCGATTACTTTGAACAGATATATAATATAAATTTTGTATATTGATTTAACGCAGATATATCACCAAATATTTGTGTTATTGTTTCATTCTAGTTCAAATCAATAAATAAGTTAATCTGCTCTTCAGAAATGGCCGCGAGTTAAGACACTATTTTATTGGAAACCTAAAGACAGACTGAACTGAAAATATAGACATACAGCGCAGTCGACCGTGCAGGTCAGTTCACATACATATTTTATATATATATATACACACAATGCTCTGGAAGTGCTCCTCCGTTATTGGTCGATGGAGCTATAATCAGCTTTGCGATTGGTTTATTTTAGGGGGAGGATTTTCTCCAGAACAGCGCTGGGAAAGTCCGCAGTTTATTTTGAATATCTTTTCAGTTACTTCCCAGACGCACAGCAACAACAAGTTATATTTTCGGTTGAAACTGGCAAAAATGCCTTACTATTATCGCGATATTTAGCTTAACTTATTAAACGCAACTGAAAATGTCGAAAAATTCAATGTTTGTGGGACGCGAGTATTCAACGAACATTCAATATTATAGCTCGGTTTATAATGCCACCAACATATTCGATTTAAACCGTAATTATATTTTTTATGTGCTGTGAAATCAATCAATCATTAATATTCAAAAACTTTGTTTTTTAATGATAAATATATATCTTTGTAGTGGAGGTTATTACGCATAGGCATTGGCATGATATTCTCTAATTTGTTTGCCAAATAATTTTCTTAAACAAAGTTGAATCAAATTTTCGGAAATTTTTCGGAATTTAATAAATTACTGAAATAAAATATTTAATTATATTTATTTCAGACACTGAAAGTCAAGTTCAGCAACAGATTTATAACCAGAATCATGTGGGCTATGCTCCACCTTCGACTACTCGAACTATTAAGAAAAGAAACACAGCTAACAAAAAGGAAAGGAGAAGAACACAAAGTATAAACAATGCCTTTTCCTATCTGCGCGAAAAGATTCCAAATGTTCCGACGGATACAAAATTATCAAAGGTAAATTGGAGTCTAACGAAGGAGGACCAAATTTAAGACCTTGGGCTAGAGTTGTTGTTTTAACTATATTAAAATATATATTTGCGTTATTCAACAGATAAAAACATTAAAATTGGCCATATTGTACATAAACTACTTAGTTAATGTCCTTGATGGAGATCAGGATCCGAAAGGTGGATTTCGAGCAGAGCTAAAGCCAATGAACAGAAAGATTTGTAGCGAAAAGAAACAGCAATGTCTGAAGAGCGAAATTCAAGTAAGCAAAAGTTACATGATTAGATTGCTCAGAATAATGTTTATTTGTTTTGTAATATCCTAAAACATAATCTGAAGAACAAAGTCTGATTTAGTTGAAAAAATATTTAAAATATTGGATAACCTTTGTTATAGTGTATTGCATCTTACTAAACTAAATGAAAATTTATTCAAAATATTTAAAATTTAAACTTTTTAATATTTTTCTAAATATAAAATAAAATATACAAGATAAAAAAATCTTCTACTGTGACACACCTTTCTTTCTGTCATTAAATTTAGTTTCCATTTTTTATACAAACATTAAAAAGGGAAAAGAAAATTAAGAAATATTTATTTATCATTACTTTTATTAGGAACATTAACAGTTATTTTAACTGTTTGACTTACTTAATTCTTCTATTAACCAATTTTTCTGTGTTCGTACGTCTAGTGAACCAAAAATGCTTCTAAATGAAAATTTTGCTTCTTTGGTTATTCTTTATTATTTTTTTTCAGACTTGTTATAAAAGAAGAGAGAAAAAACAGATGCAACTTCTGTACTCTACAAATGGGGGCGTATTTTTTTCATATATACATTGTACATATATATATATATATGAAATAGATAGATATAGTATATATCTATTATTTCTTTATTTTGTCATAATTTCAATATTTCAATTACAATTAAATATTTTTGGATTAAGGAAAGATATTAACCTTAAAAAATAAGAATTTGTAAGCACCACTTCATCTTCAGGAATTTGTTTTCTGAACTTTAGTTATCTCTTTGAGGTTTTTTTTTAATGAAAAAATAAAAATAAAAGCACTTGACTTTATAAATGTACTTTATATGCATCAAAGCCATTTCCCCTTTGAAAACCGGCAGAAGAACATGATTTTGTTTCTTTCTTAATTGAAGTGCAGGGCGGCTAAAAAATTCGAGATTCGGGTGACCGCCTTCCAAGTTTCACTTTATTGTGCAATTATAGGAAGTGATAAACCGCAGGCACATGCAGCAGTAATTGAGAATCCATGCTTATCCATCCACCAACAAGGGTTGGGGTGGGTGGAACATTAACCTAATAGGGCAATCTGGCAATAGAGATACCCACAAGACAAGTGCGGCCGCCGAAGTGTTGTATCAAAAATATACATTTATATAATCCATTAAGGGCTTGGATTAATCAAGTGCTTTGCAAGAGCATAGTTCTCTGGGAAACATCGGGAAAATGAGAAAACTGGGGGGAAATATTAGGGAAAAACATTGCATCAATATAATATTAATCTTCTATCAAAAATGCTCGTACCTTACTTTAATATTCTATTGCAGTATTGGGCTATACAGAAATTTCCTCACAACAATTAAAACCTGAACTACAATTTCTAAATAAAATAATGAAGTGTTTCTATAGTGTTTCCGTGCACGTGTTAACTTCTTTTGTTTACTTCTTAATTGTCTATTTGTGGGTACAAAGTTGTAAACAACAAAGGAAACTATGATCTACATAAATAGAGTTCATGCGGATGGTTTCGATATGTGTTTCTGTTGCAGGTGTATACACTAGTATTTACTATATATAAGTGGTATTCGAATAACAAATCGTTAAATTATTTGCCGACGCATTTACAGATATTTGGAAATATTTGCAAGAACAGCTGTAAAACTATAAAATTGTTCTAATTTAATTTTAAGGTTTATTTTAACCCACCTCCCTCAAAATAAGGATGATTTAAAACTTCTGTGACACCCTTCGAAGCTTTTTAGTTTAAAAATATTTCTAAGACACTAAAAACTATTTGAGATTAGGGTTTTTCTATATTTTTTACTAGTTTTTATCTTAAACTTTGTATGCCAAAACAAAACAAATCTACCTTTTTTGTTTTTATAATATTTCATAACTACTAACCAAAGAACTTTGGTAAATAAGTGTAAAATCATATCTTATGTTAATAGAAAACCAACAATTTATTCGTACTATAAAAAAAATTAAATTAAATGTAAAAAATTAAAACAGAATTGATTTAACCCAATTATGGTTTGTTTTTCAGAATGTACCTATATCGGCAAAGGGCCGTACCGGATGGCCACAAGATGTTTGGGCGTCGGAACTTATTCCAGAACATAATTAATTAACAATTCTTATTACATAACAAGAAAGGAAGCTAACTTCGGCTCGCCGAAGTTTATATACCCTTGCAGATTGCAATTGAACTATAAAATTAAAAACGAAATTCAAAAATAATAATAATTGGCAGAACCTCAAATTTCATGAAAATATGTTGAGAAATAGCCGAGTTGTGATTGTTCCTATGGCAGGTATAGGATATAGTCGTCCGATTTTCATGAAATTTCAATCGAAATTCTGGAATAATGATTAATGAGTAATGGTGGAATTGTGTTGCAAACTGACAAAGCTATAATTTTTTTTTTCGAAAATTTTACCGATCGTTTCTATGGCAGCTATATGATATAGTCGTCCGATCCGGCCCGTTCCTACATATATAGAAGACAAACTGCAAAGATTCATTCAGATAGCTTTAAAACTGAGGGACTAGTTTGCGTAGAAACGGACAGACGGACAGAAGGACAGAAGGACAGACGGACAGAAGGACAGAGGGACAGACGAACAGACGGACATGGCTAGATTGACTCGGCTATTGATGCTGATCAAGAATATATATACTTTATAGGGTCGGAGATGTCTCCTTCACAGCGTTGCAAACTTCTGTCTGAAATTATAATACCCTGCAAGGGTATAAAAATGATATGTCATAATATTTATAAATTACTAATTTAACTATATAAACTTAAACAATAAACTGTAATTTAATATTCAAAATTAAAAATTATATTATTTTATTATACAAATTATAATTCATAATTTTTAAAATGCGAGTAAGAAATTGTTTTGATTGTGTAAGTATTAAAAACGAAATAAATAACCTAACATTTTACTACAAGAACAAGAATGTGCCCAGAATGTGCCCATTTGATAGGTCTTTATTACGGCAACAAAACTAAAATAAAATAGGTAAGATAGAAAAATAAATTAAATTTATATTTTCTTTTGGCTTTTTATGTTTTGATCTATTAAATATTTTATTTCAAAGAAAAACACCGTTCTGCTCAACTTTTATTTCCGATATGGTACAGACATTTCCGGTATGAAAATTAGTCATCTTGCTCACGATGATTTTAGTTTGTTTTTATTTTATGTTTTCATTAAATCCTGTTTAAAAAGGTTTTCTTACAATCAAACAAAATTATTTCCGCAAAACAAATTTGTTTATCGACTACCGATATTCTATCGATATATTTTCGTCTTACGCTATCGCCTTTTTCGCATCACTATCAGTGCTGCCAGGTTATGACCTCTCGTATAAGCTAGCTTTTGTCCAAAAATTAGCTAAAAGGAACTAAATATAAAAAATAAATGCTAAAAAACATGCTATAACAGAGAGTTATTATTATTATTACTTTTTTAGTAATATAAGAAAAAATTAAGCCAGATTTTTTTCAAAAACAGCAAAACCTAATAATTTAAAAAATATTGATCTAGTGGGAAAATATCTAATAGCTACATAGCTAAGGGCCGCGGCATCTCATCTTTCTCTTCATCCTTCCGTCATTAAAAATCCGTTAGCCAAGACAAGAGGCATTATTTGTCAAAAACGGAAGTGACTGTTTACTGTGTTTAGCTTTCAAATGAATCTTTTTCCAAATTAAGCTGAATGATGTTAAAATTTTGGATCTTAAATATTCAATGTTGGATATAGCTTAAAAATGAAAATATTTTAATAAAATTTAATATGTTTTTAATCCGCTACATATGTACGGAATATGCATCATCCAATATTGTTATTTATACAAATAGGAAATAATACAAATAGTGACATTCTAACTTCATATTGCTACATCCCAGTTACCGGTTGGCAAATAGGGGTAACACTGGCAACATCAACGAGAAGATAATAAGCTAAGCGGACAACACTGACAGCTATATCAATTGATTTGTGTGAATGAAAATAGTGTATTGAGTAATTTTGAAAAAGCTTTTAAAAAGCAAAATTAAGAAAAGAATAAAGACAGCATAATATTCAATATAATGCAAAATAGGTATGGTGACCTGGAATAGACATTTTTAGGGCACACAGCTGCTTTCCTGCTCGTGCTGACTCTATTATTTATAAATAATTGACAATTACATTACGTACACACATGTTTTTGCGTTGGTATATTGTGAAATTAGTGCATACATAGTTTGGCAAAGACCATTGTCATAACTGCTACCTCGCTTTATGTAACTTCAAAGCAGTTATGGTTTTTGGAATAGAAAAAAGGTCTCCCAAAAAATATACATACACATGCATAAGTACATACACAACTGGACTATCGTTGGGGGCGAAGGAAAAATGGAACTGTCATCATACTCAGAATTGGTGCACTCCTAGTGTTTGTTGTAATTTATTAGAGCACGTTGCACTCTGTTTTTTTTCGAGAACACCTCGAAGTGAATAATATTATTACCAACGTTTTAATAAAAAAGAAATAGTACAACAAAAAAGTATATACGTACATACATATGTTTGTTTTGTTTACTCAGTGTGATTTTCGCCTTTTAAATAGGTTTATTCATACCTATTTTATTATTGATTTGATAACGAACCACATGTCGTCGTTGTAAAGTGACTTGGTTCTTCAGTTGGAACAACGCAGTTTCAATTTCTCTCTACATTTAAATATTTCTTTGTGTGGTGTGTTACACGTATTCCTCTTGGTGGCACCTCCAATTGGTACAAAAAAAAAACAAGTTGGAGCTCTGCTGACATCAAAGTAAATATATAACTTTCGCTCAGATGTACAAGATTGATGAAATATTGTATATATGTATTTCTGACTAGAATATTTTGGCGGGATTTATTAGAAATTTGCTTAGCCATTTGATTTACAAAAATATATGTGTATGTATGTATGTACTTGGTGTACACTTGGAATCATTTCTAAACGAATCTATTGGTATCTATTGTTTGCCTTTGTAAAAATGCCTAGCAACCCAAGGTTGTTCCTACAAAATGAAAATTCAAATTCAAACATTGTTTATTTCGACCAAAGAATTGAAATGTTAATTCCTTAAATAATAATTCTTTGATAAAATTATTAATATTTATAATATTTTCTTGTCCCCTTTGCAGTTTTGGCTAAGAAGAACATAAAAAAATCGATTCGCGGTAAGTCAAATCTTAGTTAATCTTAGTAAGCTCACCATATATTGATTTATTTAAAAAAAATATTTATTTAAATCATTCAATAACTTACCATTAAAATCACTAACCCCAGAATACTAACAAACGCATTATAATTAACCAAAATTGGTCGAAACTAAGACAATTACACGGATGCCTTTTCTTTGTTTCCTGCTTTAGTTGTCAACAACTAAAATATTCAATTATCAAAATTGTATTGTTTACATTGCACAGATGGGCGATGTCGATCCCGAGACTCTGTTGGAATGGCTGTCCATGGGACAGGGCGATGAGCGGGACATGCAACTAATTGCCCTGGAGCAGCTCTGCATGCTGCTCCTGATGTCCGACAATGTGGATCGTTGCTTTGAAAGGTACTTGAATATTATTTAATTTTCCTTTTTTACATCATTTAATTTCTCTTTCTATTTTAAGCTGTCCACCACGCACATTCTTGCCGGCGCTGTGCAAGATTTTCCTGGATGAACTGGCACCCGAAAACGTGCTAGAGGTTACGGCGCGAGCCATTACCTATTACTTGGACGTTTCGGCGGAGTGCACCCGGCGCATTGTGTCGATCGATGGCGCCATCAAGGCAATTTGCAATCATCTTGTCGTTGCGGACCTCTCCTCGCGCACATCTCGCGATCTCGCCGAGCAATGCATCAAGGTGCTCGAGCTGATATGCACCCGAGAAGCGGGAGCCGTATTCGAGGGCGGCGGCCTCAACTGTGTCCTCTCTTTTATCCGTGACTGTGGCTCACAAGTGCACAAAGACACCCTGCACTCGGCCATGTCTGTGGTGTCGCGGCTGTGCACCAAAGTGGAGCCCAACACGCCATGCATTCAGAACTGCGTGGAGAGTCTGAGCACGCTGCTGCAGCACGAGGATGCCATGGTATCCGACGGCGCCCTCAAGTGTTTCGCTTCTGTGGCCGATCGTTTCACCCGAAAGTGGGTGGACCCAGCACCGCTGGCAGAGTACGGGCTAACTGAGGAGCTGTTGAAGCGTCTAAAGAGTGTCGGAGGCAATAGTCCACACTCTGGAGCTGGAGCTGCTGCTCAGCCGGCTGCTCTGCCCGCTGCGCCCACAAACTCAACGGATGCCATCAATGAAAACGTGGCTTCAGGGGCCAGCGCCACCAAAGTAAAGGCATCATCTGATGCGGCTGCATCCCCGCAGTCTATATCCACAACGATTTCCTTGCTATCTACGCTCTGCCGTGGATCACCATCGATCACCCATGATATTTTGCGATCGCAGTTGGCCGATGCCCTTGAAAGGGCGCTGCAGGGTGACGAAAGATGTGTACTGGACTGCATGCGCTTTGCAGATCTCCTGCTCCTACTCTTGTTCGAGGGACGCCAAGCGCTGAACCGTGGAGGAGGCGGCGGCGCAGGCAGTAATAACAACCCCAATCAGGGACAGTTGGCGCCGCGACCTAGGCGCAACAACACCAACACGGATCGCACGCACCGCCAGCTCATCGATTGCATCCGATCGAAGGATTCGGAGGCGTTGCGTGAGGCCATCGAATCGGGCGGAATCGATGTCAATTGCATGGACGATGTAGGGCAGACGCTCCTCAACTGGGCCTCTGCCTTTGGTACCTTGGAAATGGTCGAATATTTGTGCGAAAAAGGTGCTGACGTGAACAAGGGGCAGCGCAGCTCATCCCTTCACTATGCAGCCTGCTTCGGTCGTCCGGCAATAGCAAAAATTCTTCTCAAATTTGGTGCATATCCGGATTTACGCGATGAGGACGGCAAGACGCCGCTGGACAAGGCGCGTGAGAGACTAGACGACGGTCATCGGGAAGTGGCGGCCATACTTCAGTCGCCCGGCGAGTGGATGTCGCCGGATCACTCGCTCCTCAACAAGGATGGAAAGAAGGGCACACTGATGGAGCCGCGTGGCGATCCTGAAATGGCTCCTATTTATCTAAAGGTTCTCCTTCCGATCTTCTGCCGCACCTTCTTGGGCTCCATGCTGGGCAGTGTGCGGCGCGCTAGCTTGGCGCTGATCAAGAAGATTGTACAATACGCGTACCCAACGGTGCTGCAGAGTCTCAGCGAGTCCGGCTACAGCGACGAGGTGCATGCCTCCACTTCAACGGGCGAGAATGGTGGAAACCTGCTTATCGAGGTGGTCGCCAGTGTCCTAGATAATGAGGTAAAGAACGAAAAATGTATTGAAAATAAGTGTATTAATTACATTAATTCCAGGATGACGACGATGGTCATTTAATTGTTTTAAACATCATTGAGGAAATCATGTGTAAGACACAAGAGGAATTTCTCGATCACTTTGCGCGACTAGGAGTGTTTGCCAAGGTCCAAGCTCTGATGGACACCGATGCCGAGGATTTGTATGTGCAATCATCGTCAGCAACCGCAGACGAGACAGCATCTTCGGCTCAGAAATCTTTAACCAATGTCGTCGTCAGTCCTCGAGCAACTTTAGGTAAAGGACGTATATTTAATATAATATTTATTACTAACGTAATGTAATCTAACCCATAGACGATCCCATGGAGGACGCCAAAGAGATATTGCAGGGGAAGCCCTATCACTGGCGGGAATGGAGCATTTGTCGGGGACGTGACTGCCTGTATGTGTGGTCAGATTCGGTGGCACTGGAGCTCTCCAATGGCTCCAACGGCTGGTTTCGCTTCATAATCGATGGCAAGCTGGCCACAATGTACTCCAGTGGAAGTCCAGAGAATGGCAATGATAGTTCGGGTAAATATTCAGCGTTTAAATTAAAACAATTGTTTAAATTAATTATTATTTATGTAGAAAATCGCGGCGAGTTCCTGGAAAAGCTAATGCGCGCCCGCTCGTGCGTGATTCCGGGCGTGGTGTCGCAGCCCATTTTGCCCACAGCAAGTGCCCTGCGCTTGGTTGTCGGTAACTGGGTCTTGCAATCGCATAAAACGAATCAGCTGCAAATACACAACACAGAGGGGCATCAGGTGACAGTCCTGCAAGACGACTTGCCTGGCTTCATATTCGAAAGTAATCGCGGAACTAAGCATACCTTCACGGCCGAAACTGTCCTGGGCCCCGATTTCGCTTCTGGCTGGTCCACGGCCAAGAAGAAGCGCAACAAGTCCAAGGCGGAGGGACAGAAATTCCAGGTTCGCAACTTATCGCGTGAAATCTACAACAAATACTTCAAATCGGCGCAGACTGTCCCTCGCGGAGCGGTCGCCATACTGACCGATATCGTGAAGCAAATTGAGGTGTCCTTCGAGGAGCAGCACATGGCACCCAATGGCAGTTGGGATGTGACTTTATCCGCCGCTCTCACCAAGCTGTGTCAATTGATACACGAAGATGGAGTGGTTAGCGCCTACGAAATGCATTCGTCAGGCTTGGTGCAGGCTCTGGTGGCCGTACTGTCGGTTAATCATTGGGAAAACAACTCAAAGCGCAACAAAATGCAAAAGCAGCGGGTGGCCGTCTTCAAGAAATGTATACTCGAGGACAGCGTTGAGTCGGCGGCAACGAGAACCAAGAGCACGGCCAACATATTGATCCAGAAACTAGTTTCCGTTTTGGAGAGCACAGAGAAGCTACCGATATATCTTTACGACACTCCATGCACCGGCTATAGCTTGCAGATTCTGCAGAAGAGGCTCCGCTTCCGCCTAGAGCGTGCCGAGTGTGAAAGCACCTTGTTCGATCGCTCCGGACGTACTCTCAAAATGGAGCCCCTGGCTACAATCGGACAACTGTCCAAGTACTTGCTCAAAATGGTGGCCAAGCAATGGTACGACCTCGAACGATCCACATACTTTTATTTGAAGAAAATACGGGAGCATCGTCCGGGACTCGTGTTTTCGCACTCCTTCGATTTCGACGAAGAGGGCTTGCTGTTTTACATTGGAACGAATGCCAAGACCTGCGATTGGGTCAATCCAGCGCAGTATGGACTGGTCCAGGTCACCTGTTCAGAAGGCAAGACCTTACCGTATGGCAAGCTGGAGGATATCCTCTCCCGCGACAGCATCTCGCTGAACTGTCACACGAAGGACAACAAGAAGGCATGGTTTGCTATCGATTTGGGTGTCTACATCATACCCACGGCTTACACTCTGCGGCATGCTCGCGGGTATGGAAGATCGGCTCTAAGGAACTGGTTGCTCCAGGGATCTAAGGATGGGCTGACTTGGACCACGCTCAGTGCGCATACGGATGACAAGAGTCTGATTGAGCCCGGAAGCACAGCCACGTGGCCCATTACGTGTGCAGCTTCGGATGATACCATCAGGTACCGGCACATCAGGATCCAACAGAATGGACGCAATGCCTCTGGTCAAACCCATTACCTGAGCTTGAGCGGCTTCGAGATCTATGGTCGCGTTGTGGGCATTGCCGATGACATTGGCAAGAGCGTCAAGGAGGCAGAGGCGAAAATAAGACGCGAGAGGCGGCAGATTCGCTCGCAACTTAAGCACATGACTACGGGAGCCAGGGTAATACGCGGTGTCGACTGGCGGTGGGAGGATCAGGACGGCTGTGGCGGCGAGGGAACAATTACGGGCGAAATACACAACGGCTGGATCGATGTCAAGTGGGATCACGGCGTGCGCAACTCGTATCGCATGGGTGCTGAGGGCAAGTACGATCTGAAGCTGGCCGATGGCGAGTACCTGTCCATTTTCGAGGGCAATCAATCCACGGCGACGGGCACAATGAAGGTAAATGATAAGACCAACACGACGGCGCTTACATCACGCAAGTCCAGTTCCACGCCATCCCTGCCCGAGGCCACGGAGAAGAATCAGAACCATCATCCCGAAGTTGGGGCATCAAATCAAACCGTTTCGGCGGATAATCTCGCCTGGAAGCAGGCTGTTGTCGTCGAGACAATTGCCGAGAATGTCTTTGCCTCCGCCAAGACGCAGATTATATCAACAAACCAATTGGCAACCGCTTCCTCAAGAGAAGTTCGTGCGAAGCACAAAGAATCGGGAACAAGTCCGATGCATAAGGATAACATAAGTGGACCGTCGCCCCTGAGTCGCGATTTGGAACACATCTCGGACTTGTCAGCGATCAACAACTCAATGCCTGCTATTAACTCGGGCATTGTCTCCGATCTAGCCACTATTTCCGAGAACTTATCACTTGCCGAATTGGAGTCCAAGGAGAATATATGCAGCAAACCATCCGAGATTCTTCCTCCTGATGTCCAGACTCCCGCTCCCCGAGAGTCGAGTGATATTAAAAACATATCCAACATTGAAGAGAACAACAAGATGAACGCCAACAACTCGGTTAATAAAATCTCCAAGGAGCTTCTGGTGAATCTGCGAACCACTAGCAACACAGTCACCCAACTGTCGACCGAAGCCCTCGAAATGATTGACAAGATGCGTGATGGTGTGGATATGATCAGGAATAACTCAAACAATATACTCTCGACCGACACGTTCCCCGCTTCGTGCGCAAACTTAGGCCTGAAGAAGCAGCCGAAGGGACAGGGCCTGATTAAGGGAGACGAGAAGAATTCAAAGAAACCCAGCAGCGTTGTTTCACTGAAGCCAGCAACGGCAGCCGCAGCCGCACAGCAACCGAGTGCAGATCCACAGATTTCATCTGAAAGTGTTCCAGTTCCCAGCCAGATGATGAGCATTAGTGTTCCCAATTTGACGACAACTTCGGCTTCGGAAGTGCCGACGACATCGGAGGTGGCCACGATGCACACCGGATTGCTGGAGACCTTCGCAGCGATTGCCCGTCGTCGTACCTCCCAGGGAACGACCAACATCCAGGACAATCAGATAATGAATGCAGCGGATGTTGTTAATGTAAACGAGCATGGCGGCGATCAGAATGCCTCCGGCTCTTTCCTCGGCCACTCGGTAACTAGCTTGGTTAAGCTGGCCTTGTCCAGTAACTTTCACTCCGGATTGCTGAGCACCGCTCAGAGTTATCCAAGCCTATCTTCGAATAACAGCATAAACACTGCTCCATCAAATCACCCATCGACAAATACCTCGGCCGGACCGCAATCCGCATCTACCATCAATCACACTCTAACCATGAGTCTGACCTCCACATCCAGCGATAGCGAACAAGTGTCCCTCGAAGATTTCCTGGAAAGCTGCCGAGCGCCGGCGTTGTTGGGCGACTTGGACGATGAGGACGACATGGACGAGGACAACGATGAGGAGGAGAACGAAGACGAGTATGAGGAGGTGGGCAACACGCTGCTTCAAGTCATGGTGTCCCGGAACTTGCTAACCTTTATGGATGATGAAGCATTGGAGAACCGACTGGTGGGTGTGACTACCAAGCGCAAGTCGTGGGACGATGAATTCGTTCTTAAGAGGCAATTCTCCGCTTTGATACCAGCATTTGATCCCCGACCGGGTCGCACAAACGTGAATCAAACGTCGGACCTGGAACTTCCTCCTATCGGAGTTGAGGAGTCACCCAAACCCCAGCCCAGTGGTCATGAAACAATTGAACAGCCATTGCTTGGCTTAAAGCTGCGAGGTCCGGGAATCGGCGGTATTCCCGAAGTGGAAATTGATCTAAACAACACCGACTGGACCATCTTTAGAGCCGTGCAGGAATTACTGCAATGCAGTCAGTTGAACAAGTTGGACAAATTCCGCAAGATATGGGAGCCCACATACACCATTGTGTACCGGGAGGTTTCGCCAGAGGCAGAGGCGGAAACCGCAGAGGAGCTTGCGCAAACGCCGGATGTTTCATCGAAAAGTGGAGCTTCCACATTGTCGCCCAACTCTCCCATGCATCTTGGCTTTACTATTGCGGATAATAACCACATGTGCTCCGTGGACGATGTTCTCGAGTTGCTCACACAAATCAATGCTCTCAACCAGAACGATATCGAGAATTCGGACAAGGAACAGGGTGGCCTTCCACTTCTATCCGAAGATCTTTTCATCAGCAAGAAGATCACCAACAAGTTACAGCAGCAAATCCAAGATCCATTGGTACTCTCCAGCAACGCTTTGCCGAATTGGTGCGAAAACTTGAATCAATCGTGCCCGTTCCTGTTTCCCTTCGAGACGAGGCAGCTCTACTTTAATTGCACATCATTTGGAGCCTCCAGGAGCATCGTTTGCCTGCAATCTCAGCGAGATGTTACCGTTGAAAGACAGCGGATACCCATCATGAGTCCGCGCCGTGACGATCACGAATTCCGCATCGGAAGGTTAAAGCACGAACGCGTTAAAGTTCCCCGAAATGAGGACCTGCTGAAGTGGGCCATGCAGGTTATGAAGACGCACAGTAACAGGAAATCTGTGTTGGAGGTGGAGTTTTTGGACGAGGAAGGAACTGGTCTGGGGCCGACACTGGAATTTTATGCCCTAGTTGCTGCAGAAATTCAACGCTCCGACCTTTGCATGTGGCTCTGTGATGAGGAGTTGGGCCAGGACCTAGAAAACGCCCCGGATACCATTGAAGCGAGTTCTAAGCCCGTCGGGTATTACGTAAATCGGAGGGAGCATGGATTATTCCCAGCACCGCTTCCTCAGAATACCGAGATATGTGAGAAGGTCCTCAAATATTTCTGGTTCTTCGGAGTTTTCGTTGCAAAGGTACTGCAAGACATGCGTTTAGTGGACATACCGTTGTCCACATCATTTCTTCAGCTGCTTTGTCACAACAAAGTGCTATCCCGTAATCTCCACAAAGTAATTTCGGACCGACGAAATGGTGATCTCTCTGTCGTGTCCGAAGAAGAATCTGACATTCTCGACACCTGCACCAAGCTATTGCGAACTGATGGCAATAAATCGAATGCCTTTGGCGGCATTCTATCCCTGGAGAACTTGAAGGAAATTGATCCCACTCGGTATCAGTTCCTGCAGGAGTTGCAAAATCTAATAATCCGAAAGCAATCGATAGAGTTTGATGACACTCTAAGCGCCGAAAAGAAACAAGAACTGATTGACGAGCTGAAGTTACACACCCAGAATGGTCTGGAAGTATCCCTGGAAGACTTGGCACTTACGTTCACGTATTCCCCAAGTTCCTCCGTTTACGGATATGAACAGGCCGACCTGCTGCCGGATGGATCCTCGGTGAATGTCACTATTAACAACTTGGAGGCATACTGCGAGCTGCTAATGAACTTCATCCTGCAAGATGGAATTGCACAACAGATGAAGGCATTCAGTGATGGATTCAATGAGGTTTTCCCTCTGAAAAAGCTGGCCGCCTTCACGCCCTCAGAGGCCCGAATGATGATTTGTGGCGAACAGTTTCCCCATTGGAGTCGAGAGGATATTATTTCATATACTGAACCAAAACTTGGCTACAACAAAGACAGGTAATTGAGTTCATTATTTCATTTAAAGAAAAGTTTTATTATTAAGCATTTTTTCTTTGGTATACAACATATCTCCTTTTCATATTTCTTTAGATTTTACATTTTTATTAATTTAAATATCTATGTTTTCAGCCCTGGCTTCCAACGTTTTGTTAACGTTCTGTTGAGCATGTCGGGCGACGAAAGGAAAGCCTTTCTACAATTCACAACCGGTTGCAGTAGCTTGCCACCGGGTGGACTAGCGAACTTACATCCCAGACTGACAGTTGTCCGGAAGGTGGATGCCGGCGTTGGAAGCTATCCGTCGGTGAACACCTGCGTTCACTACCTGAAGCTTCCGGATTACCCAACCGAGGAGATAATGAAGGAGCGCTTGTTAACGGCAACTAAGGAAAAGGGGTTTCATTTAAATTAAACAATTTATTGTATTCGATATTCAAGTTAATAAAAATTTGAGCCTTTTGTTATTTAAATATTGCTCTTGTGTATTAAGAAACATTATAAGCGCTACTGTAAATAGTATAAAATGTTTAACCTCGATCAAAATTATGCAAATTAAATAGGTTACTTGTATACCGAGAGTATTGCACATTTTTGTGTAGAGAAAAATTTTATTTGGTAAGATGTGAGTTTCATCTTCTATATCTGCAGTGATCTACCCTCTTAAAATGGTTTGACGATTCAGTTGATAAGCTAGCAGTGAGCTACCCTCTGGAAATGCTTGATACAAAAGCACACATAGTAGAAGACAGTAAAAACCTGTGAAAAGAGTCATTAAAATTTGACAATCTCTGAGCAAATTGTTATCTTTAATGTCGGCTAGCTACCTCATTCAAGTTCCAATTTATTTAAATAACGTGGCTCTCACCAACACATTTTTTGGAGCTTATGAGCAACAACCAAAATTAGACCTCGGACGCAGTTTTGACTGTACTTGCATAAATTAATTCTGGAGATAAGATATATCTCTGCTCTGTGCATCTGGGGTTTACTATCTTGTAAGGGCACCGTGACGTGACAGTCAAGGTTTTTCTATCCACGTATCAAGATCAGGAGAAATTATGCTATCGTCGGGCTTAATTATTTTATGCTTACTTTCGTGCGTTTACACTGAGTACTATCAACGTCCTTCCTACCAAGTTTTACTACAAAGGAGGAATAGTCTGGGAGTTCTTGTCGATGGAAAGTGTTATGGAAACATACTCCAAAGTCGTATTGTCTTAACCGCGGCATCGTGCTTATTAGCTTCCAATGAAACTGAACATGTAATAACACCTGAGGAACTAGCAGTGTCTTTCAAAAGCAATGATCAAAGCGAATTGGTTTACTTTGTGAACGGAATTGAAATATATCCTGGATTTAATGGCACAACTCTCGATAATGATATTGCGATTCTTCGCTTGAGCACACAACTTCCCCTATCGGATCGAGACGATATTGAATGGGTTCTTTTGGCTGATTATGATTTAACCACCGAATCGCCTTTACAGAGTAAAGTAGAATCAACTGTAAGTCTTGTTTATAATTAAGCTTTAAATATAAATATTTAATTTTTTCTACAGCTTTCAGAAAATGTTTATCCAGGCTTCGGTGTAATTCACGAAAGTAATTTAGTTGGAATCATTTCCTTGGCAAAGGATAACGTTGAATATCAGTTTCCCAACAAAGTTACCCAAATAAGTACCTATCTAAGTTGGATATATGCTATTTTGCAAAATGCTGAGATCGCCGACATGCAAAACAATAACTACAGCGTATCTTTACCTTATCGCCAGAGGAAGAGTGCGGAAATGGGTAAGTAAATAAATTGTAAATACTATTCTTCAAATTGTTTATCACATTTAATGGCTGCGAAAACAAATAAGTTCCGAGAAATTCAAGATGATCCATTTACGAGGATTAAACAGATTTCCCCTTAAAAAATAAATAAATAAAATATCTGAGTATTTCAAGTTAAATGTGATTTTAAGCCTCCTTAAAGAAATTAAAATAATATTTTAATTTTAGGAACAGAAAACCTTGAAACCGAGGAAGGAAATCTTGCAAACCCAGAAGACCTATGTAAGGACAAAACTTTTTTCGTTTCCATTTTTATTAAATTATATTTTATCCATATTTATATAATATCGTAATCTTAAATGCTTTCATTAAATTTCCCTTATATATATTTATATTTTTTCAACAGCTAACGAATATGTTGACTCTGATGCAGTATCTGATAAAAATGAGGAAGATCTCGGTAAGGTCAAAACTAAATTTAATTGCAATGGTGGAAAAAAATTACTTAAACGTAAACATTTTTCAAAATTTAAAAACATTTTAATATTTAAAAGAAACTTTGCTAATACCTCTGTAATTAATCTAATAAATATTTTTCCAGTTAATTCGAAAGTTGAATCTGAGGCAGAATACTTTACAGTCGGTGCAGGAGATCTTTGTAAGAAGAAAATAATTTTTTATTAATATTTATATTTTATTTTTTAAAAACTTGTTTTTTTTAGTCAAGCCAAATCTTGAAACTAAAGCTGGATATTATACAAACGCAGCGGATATATTTATGGCCAATGGAATATCTTCATGGATAATATTATTCAATTTAATTATTGTACATTTCCATTTCTTGGGAAATTTGTTTTCTTAAAAATACAATATTCATATTTTCATATTCTTCGATCTTATCATCCAAAAATGAGCGGATATATATATATTCAAAAAATATACACTTAAGGCTTTATTGTTACACATTAAAAATTTACTATGAAATTTTTGATGTGATTTATTCCGTTATTACTTAAATATAATCACAAAATTATATATATACATCTGTTCTTTATTACTGGTATATCTTCAAACAAGAAACGTAAAAGGTGATAAATGTTTTTCCATATTTAATTTAAAACTATAAATTTATTAATAAATAGTTTTTTGGTTTCAAAACCACGTAAAAACCGTTTCTTGTGGTATATATTTGGTATATTAAATTCTTAAGGCAATGGTGCATTTGGTATTATGACGGTGCTGCAGTCACACTGATTTTGTCATAACTAAAACAAAAATATAAATAAAAGAGATTTTAAGTAATACGCAGTCTTTTCTAACTAAATCTACCGGCGGTAGAATTCTGCTTTTGAAGCTTGACGACATGGGTCAAATTTCCCTGGAGGATGATCAAAACGATTGTCTGATTCGCGAGTTGGACAGGTTAGTGAATTAATTACCTGCCGATCGAGTCGCTAAAATAATATTACTAACCATTATATGTATTTGCTAGTCGGTACTATGGCTTTCTGGACTTGTCCAATCAGAAGAATGCGGAAATAAGGAATCTGGTACAGCAAACAGTGACCAACCTGCAGGACTACATAGCCAATGGATCAAGCCGTCCATCCGACCAAGAGGACGACGGCGACTCTAAGCATCTCGATACTGAAGCAAAGGAAAAGGCTCTAGTTTCCATCGTTGACGACAAATCCCAAGATGAGGACTATGTTAATGCTCTTTGCAAGCTAGGTCACCTGCACCTTCTTCTCGGCGAATACACGGAAGGTAAATAAATAATAATTAACATCAAGTGCAACGGACTAGTACGCGTGGACCGATTTACACCATACTGGCTAGCCCCACAAATTAACGTTTGAATAATGATAATTATTTGTCATTTATAGTGAGACTTAGCTTTAACAGGATGTGTACTTAAATTCCACTTCTTTCCTGCTTCTGTTTTTGAAATACTTTCTAATTATATTATTTTACAGCTCTTTCGGCTTATCAAAAATATTTACGGTTTCGAGAAAATAATTACTGGACAAACCATACATTTATTTATGGAATAGGCGTTGCCTACTTCAAACTACGGTGCTTTAAATGGTGAGTTAAATCAACATATTTTATTCTGAATAAAATGGTTGAAACTAATAATATTTATAAATAAATAAAAGAAAACTAAAAATTTTGACGATTCGATAACCGGTTGGAAGTATTTGTAAAATATTCGATAATTATAATCGATAAGTATATTAGTTTGCAATCGGTCTTCGCTATCAAGTTTATCACATCCCTATTGTATTATTATAAAATTGTTTACTAAATAGATTCTACGTGAAAACAACACTGCCATTAATGTTATTTGTTTGTAAACCTAAGACTGGACTATTTAAAGAATATTATATTTACAAAAAGTAGGTCCATGCCAAATGTGCTGTGTGTTGTTCTTTATGTTTTATAGGGTGCAAAATACAAAATGAAAAAGTTCTGAAATGAAAATTAACAAAAGAAGTTAACAATTAAAAGTGCAATAAAATTTAAAAGAATATACCAAATGTAGCCAAATAATAATGTCCTTTGTTTGCGAGAATTTTCATACAAAATTTACATGGACGTTCTCATTACATACATGTATGTATGTGCATTGTGCGTGTGTATGTACATACAAATACATAAATGAATTGCCCCCCTTTGAGGTCGTTATGTGAACTTCTTGGTTAAACGCATTGTTTTGTTTGATTAGACTTACAATTTCGCGCTACATGATTTTTGAATGTAATCAATGCAACAGAAGAAGAATCATTTAATTTAATTACCTCTTTCCGTCTACCAATGAATATGTCTGTATCATTTTGAAGTGCATACAGACATGTCTGGCCTGTCTGTGGCAAGTTCTATTGCAGAATATGCAGCAAGGCTATGGATATTGACTGCAAATACATAAATATTTTACTTTTATGCATTCAACTTTACTGTTCTAATTCAATCAACAATGTTACATGCGCTTGTATGTACATATAACGGTGTGTACGTGACTGCATGCACACGTATGTATGTATGGGTATATGTATGTATGTATGTGCCAATGTAAATACCGTTGACTCGAGTTGCCGAATGAGTCCCTACAAAGATTTGGGATTTTACAAAAACCACAAAAATTAAAATTATTTGGAATTGGATTTTAAATTTAAAATGATTATTTATTTTAGATCATGAAAGAATTAAGAAAAACATGTTTGCTATTTACTTTTCAGGGCCATCAAATCTTTTCAAGAACTTTTATACTTGAGCCCGAACTTTACATGTGCAAATGAAGTCCATTTGCGTTTAGGTCTTATGCTAAAACATTGCGGCGAATTTCATATTGCCTTAAAACATTTGCAATTAGCGCTGCTTTACACATATCCATCGACTTTTTCCGAGCTTCAGGGTGAGTACTATTTTAATGATTTATTTTTAATGATTTATTGTATACTAAATGATATTATTGTCTCACATTTAGTTAAATTTCAAATCGCGCATTTGTATGAAACTCAGAACAAGCACAAGGCGGCCAAGGATGGCTATGAATTCCTGTTGAAAGAAAAGAACATTTCGTTGGAATTAAAGGCAGATGTTTATAGGCAGTTAGGTGAGTTATTATCCAATTGAAAGCCTAAGATTCTATGTTGTAAACGCAAATGGCAAGCATGATGTTGCATTTAAGCAGATGCTGCAGAAAGAAATCGCACTTTCAACCCCCGTTTGTGTTAATCAGACGAGAACTTAAAGCTTAGGAAGGGGAAATCAACGCGGATGCAAGCGCTACCCAAAGCCATGATGCTTATTTGCATTAGGAAATGTCTATTTACCAGAAATATGTAAAAATCCAAAGTAACTTTTCTTATTTTCAAAAAAATCTCACAGGATGGATGTACCATTGCGTAGAATGCCTAGGCGAAAAAAAGGAACGTGAAACGTACGCATTGAATTTCCTTCAAAAATCCATCGAAGCCGATCCAAAGAGTGGACAATCATTATATTTACTCGGGAGATGCTACGCGGGAATCAATAAAGTCCACGATGCCTTTCTAGCGTACCGCAATTCGGTGGAAAAGAGTGAAGGAAATGCGGATACCTGGTGTTCAATCGGGTAAAAGAGTCACCCACCAGCTTCCTTAGCAAAAAGCTGCTTAAATCGAACAATTTTGTATTTGCAGCGTTTTATATCAGCAACAAAACCAACCGACAGACGCTCTACAAGCCTACATTTGTGCCGTTCAATTAGATAAGGATCATAAGGCCGCCTGGACGAATCTGGGTATACTTTATGAGAGCTGTGGTCAATTACGCGATGCCTATGCCTGCTATTTGAATGCAACCAAACAGATTTCATTCCAAGTAAGCGAAAACCTACAGGATTTTGTTTATAGTTTGTTATCATTATTTGTGACCCTAGAAGACATCATCATTATTTCGACGCAAACAAGTAATACGCATGAAAAAGGACTCTATTGGTCTCTCCAAGGGCCTCACACAACGCATCAAGTTTTTGGAGGTTCAGCTTAGTCAAGCACCACTGCCAAGTATTACATCGAAGCGCCGGACACTGTGTTCCATCGAAGAAGCCTGGAATCTGCCAATATCTTTAGAAATGAACTCGCGCCAACAGCAAACGGCACAGATGCTGCCGCGACAAATGGCAAAACAAAGTCCAGTACAGGTAAATATAGTCAGGAATAAGCTATTTAATAACTGTGTGTGAATTAATTTGATTTATTATTCAAAAGGGACCACCACCACCTTATCCGCACAGCCAACTCAGCCAAAGTCCCATACCTGCGAAACGTATTAAGGAAGATGGCCAGCAGGAATTAGTACAACACAATAATCAAACAGCCACGCAACTGAATTCGAATCTAATGAGTATGATCTTACGGCCATAACTTTAAATAGTTTCTTACAGAGCCCTCTCCTTGTATCTCATCCGTACAGACATTTCCGAGACGTTGAGCCAACGCAACTTGATCGCAATGCCGGGGGAAAGCAAAAAGATTTCGGAACAGAGCGTGGTGGACACCTTTGATGACATCTCGAATGATATTTATAAACAAAGTGAGACTATAAAACTGGAGCGTTTGAGCCAAGATGCGATAAGTAATAATTTAAGCGAAGACTCAAAACATAACGAATACAATGGTGGTGGCAGCGATACCAGCTCGGATCTAACCACCTCGTTCAAAATACAAATGGACTCGAAACAGTTAATGTCCTCGGTGAAACAATTGCCGATCGACGAACCGCCCGTACACTTTACCATTTTGCAAGTGAACGCACCGCCGCCCTCTCCGCCCGATTGCCCACCGCAGAAACTGACGAGGGACCAGCTCCTGCCCCCCACACCCTCAGTTCATTTAGAGAATAAGAAGAACGCGTTCAGTCCCCAGTTGCAGGAGTTTTGCCTGAAGCATCCGATTGCCGTTGTACGCGGCCTGGCTGGCGCTCTCAAGCTTGATCTCGGTCTCTTTTCTACCAAAACTCTGGTGGAGGCCAATCCCGAACACAGTGTCGAGGTCCGGACACAAGTTCACCAATCGCCCGATGAAAACTGGGACACGTCGCAGGGTAAACGGGTCTGGACCTGCATATCGCACCGGTCTCACACAACAATAGCCAAATATGCCCAATATCAGGCCTCCAGTTTTCAGGACAGCCTTAAGGTAACGATGCCCCCTTCTGTAGTGTTAATTACGAGTTAAAAAGCAACCTACTTTATATTGTATTAGCTTGTTTTACCACAGGATGAAAGTGATAAAGGATTCCAGGGTTCGCAGGCCATGTCGGACTCGGACTCCAAAGATTCGGTTTCGAATTCAACAAACATTGTTTTGAAGCGTAAAAAGAACAAGATCAACAGCAAGATGTTAAGGTTTGTGTGTAACCCTTTAAGGATAATTAATTATCGAGTTAATACAAATATAAAAATATTGCAGATTTGGAACTAACGTGGACCTTTCCGACGAACGCAAATGGAAGCCACAATTAACAGAGCTACAAAAACTGCCAGCTTTTGCACGCGTCATCTCCGCTGCCAATATGCTGTCCCATGTGGGCCATGTCATACTCGGCATGAACACAGTCCAGCTCTATATGAAGGTACCAGGCAGCAGGACGCCCGGACATCAGGAGAACAATAACTTTTGCTCAATCAATATCAATATTGGGCCAGGGGACTGCGAATGGTTTGCCGTGCCCGACGCTTACTGGGGCGGCGTTCACAATTTATGTGAAAAGAACAATATTAGCTATTTGCACGGCTCTTGGTGGCCCGTTTTGGAGGATTTATACAAGGAGAATATACCAGTTTATAGATTTATACAAAAACCCGGCGATTTAGTTTGGGTTAATGCCGGGTAAGTGGCAGTAAACCCTGATTCCAGCTCTATCTTACATTTGTTGTCTCTCTCCCTATTTTTATAAGGTGCGTCCATTGGGTCCAATCGGTTGGCTGGTGTAATAATATTGCCTGGAATGTTGGACCCTTGACTGCTCGGCAGTATTCGCTGGCCATCGAGCGTTATGAATGGAACAAGGTGCAGGCCTTCAAGAGCATTGTTCCGATGGTTCATTTAAGCTGGAATTTGGCCAGAAACATTAAAGTGTCAGACACGAAACTTTTCGAACTGATCAAGTGAGTTGTAAAATATTTAATGGAATTATAGAATATATTATTAACTGATCCCATCATTTTCAGAATGTGCTTGCTGCAAACGTTAAAGAATGTGTTGCACATACAGGAGTACGTGAAATCGAAGGGTGTGGAAATACGCTTTAATGGTCGTGGGAAGAACGAAGCCTCCCATTACTGCGGTCAATGCGAAGTATGTATTAATTGTAGCGATGTTTTTAATTTCCCTCTTATATTAATATATTTCTTTCTCTTACAGGTCGAAGTTTTTAATGTGCTTTTTATCAAAGAACAGGAGAAACGTCACGTCGTTCATTGCCTGTCGTGTGCCCTGAAACTGTCACCATCGCTGCAGGGCATTGTCTGCCTGGAGGAATATCGTCTGTCTGAGCTTCAACACGTCTACGATTCGTTCTCTTTACACAGAACCCAAGGACTAGCATACACTCAATAGTTGTAATACCAGAAACAAATCATTTTTAATAATGCAGATTTAATAAATTGTATATTTTACGACATATTAACTTGAGAAACAGATGTTTTTGCTGCCAAATAACGGATCCTAAGCCACGAATCTGAGTTTTGACACTTCAGTGATGGCGATAAAGTCGCCAATCGATTTTGTCTGCACGATTAATACGATAAAACGCTATTTTCGGTTTAAAGTAACCCTGATTTTTAACCAATAAGGCATGTTTTTTGCAAAAACTGTGCAGAATTATGAGATTTTACCCCGAACTCGCCTCGCTGGTCGTGTGCACAATATTGTTAGCTGCTGCTGCTGGGTCTGCACAGGAGGATGCCGATGTCGACTACTGTGCTGAGCTCTCAACGCAGTCCTTGAGCCGGATTCTGGGACAGGCATTTAATCCCCGCTACATGAGCATCGATCCGCCAGGCGAACCGGACGAGAAGAACCATCAGCAGTTACCGGGCGGCTACAAGCGATCGTCCAACGAATTGCCCTTCTATGCGGACAGTGAGGTGATTTCGGTCAGTAGCTTTCCCGCCTGGGAGACAAATCACTTTGCCCATGAGGCCTCGACGCCTCATCGCAAGAGTGTGCGGACGAGAAGCGCCTTTATGGACCGTGTGGGCAATGCACGGATCGATGGGTTCAAGCAGCGGCCCTGGGAGTGCTCCTCAAAGATCAACTGGATCGATTTAGGCTTTAATTACTTTCCGCGCTATATCCGTTCGGTGGAGTGTATTGCCAGAAAATGTTGGTATGATCACTTCAACTGCAAGCCAAAATCGTTTACAATAAAAGTACTGCGCCGCAAGACAGGCTCATGCATTCGAATAAATGATAAATTGATTTTGATCACCGCTGAGAAGTTTAAGAATGATTACACGCAGCTCTGGATTTGGGAGGAGATAGCAGTTAACTTTTGCTGTGAATGTGTCATGCTATACTAACTAGTACTAGCGCCATTTAATCGAAATATTCAATTAATATATACAAACACACACTTGAAACTTGAAAATCTTAACCAAACACTTTAATAGCATTGGGAACAACAGATACCTTAATCGGTCTAGCATCGTACTCCTCCCCGTCGATCGAGTAAAACTTGTCGGCCATCTCCCCGGCGGGACGGAGCTGAATAGTCCGACTATTCACCACCAAGGTTGGAGGAATGCTACTACTCGCGACCACCTGCGGAATTTGCATGATGTAATCCCATCCCGGCTGCAGCGAACTGATGAACTCGCTCTCCAGCTCCGCAAAGTTATCCTTGTTCTGCGTGCACTTGATGTTAATTTGATTCGCCTCGATACTTCCCTCAAACTTGTTGCCGCACTCCTCGTTCTTCACGAGACTCCGCGCTGGCTGTTCCGACGGGCTACTCTTCTTGTATTTGAATATGAGATTGGTGAATCGCCCCGCCGGAAGGGCGACATCCTCCTGGCGTTGAAGAGTGGCAGCGCAGTCAATGCAGCCCGGACAGGGTGGCGTGTACACATAGTCAGTCTTCAGGCTCCAATTATCAACAAAGAATCTAAAAGCGGCGGATGCATAATGGCGGAGCGGTCCAAAGTACCAATACTTATCCTTGGCTATGTTTATGTCCTTTAGCAGCCCCCAAGAGAGCCCATTTAGACCGTATATTGGTTTTAACTGCTCGCCGTCGTCCGTCTCGTTTATCACATCGAAACGTATAACGCTTTGGTACTTGCTCTTATCCTTGAGCATCGGTTCTAGTGCCGAGCACAGAGACTTGACATACTCCACATCCTTAACCCCAAAGAAATGGATCTTTTTGGATGCATCCTGAACGGAACGCCCGAGGGGCAGAACAGTGATGGGGCACAGTTTGCCGCGCCTTCGCATCAGTCCAGTGACCACCTCCGACGAGGTTCCATCACCTCCAGCCACCACAATTGCATCCGGCAGGGACGCCATCTCCTGGATGTAGGTCTTGGCATGGCCAATGTGATTGGTTCGCAGTATTTCCACCGAATAACCAGCTAAATGCAAAACCGGTTCACAGTAGCTCTTAAACTGAAAATAATGGGACTTAAGTAAATGATCTTGGTGACGTATTTTGCAGCTACTCACAATTTTTTCACATCTCTTTTTATTGGCCACTGGATTCATGACTACCAGCACCTTTTTCGGCCGCTCCGATATAGCTCCCTGAGATTGTGCTTTGACCGAAAATTCTCTCATATATTGTTCGATTCTGAAAGAGGTTAATGGCTAGTTTTTCGAACTTTCAATGTTTTCTGAATGCATACTCTATGTGCGTTTTCAGCGACTGAAGAGCATACACCGAGACACAAGCTCCGAATGTACATTTTTTCCAATTATTTCGAATAACTCTTAAATAATTCATAATTTAGATCTGGAGGCAACACCTGTGTTTGTTTGTATAATCAAACGTTTCAGTGGCCGGTATGGTTCTGCACACTTTCGTTTGAATTTGAAACGATGGGAATGGAACACAAAAACGTTAATTTTAATTTTCTAACGTTTAAGATTGAAAACCTATATCCCTAAGGCGCTAAACCAAATTCGTCAAATTAATTATAGAATTCACTAGTTTTAGATTTTTGCAGAATAAAAACTATACAACGGATATAACAACCGCTTTCTTCAGATCATGTCCATTTATTTTAGATTTAAAAACTATTCCACATTGTCATAAATATCCTCCAAGCCTGGGATGTTTCGTAATTTTTCTAAAAACGTGTCATAAGCTTTTTGATCTTCCGGCGACAATTGCACAAGTTTCTAAAAAACAACGAAAGTTTAAGAGTTTATTAACAAAAAGGGCGTTTGAACTTACCATTGGAGAAAATATATGTTCACTATTTTCGACAGCGTATCCAATTTTGGCCAGGCTTTGACTCAGACTAGGCAAAACCACAGGACTGCACAAGAACTGAACATAAACATAATAACGTAGTTATTATTACAGATAAATAATCAAGGTTCACGGAATATTTACATTAACTGTGCCCTCGGCTTCATCTTCTATTTCAATCTCCTCAGCTCCTAGCTCTATCGCATCGTTAGTTGCTTTATCTTCCAAGCTAGAGCCTTGAGGAACCTTTGACGTATCAAACCGAGTCTGTATTAATCCAAAATCCTCGAACAAATTCCCAACATCCATGAATTCACCGCTACAAGGAATAATTTTAATATGTACATAAGGACACAAAGCTTGTTTGATATTTACCCGGCTTTCTTTATAATTGGCGTTGCATCCATTTTAACACCAGAGAAGTTGTCCGTATATAGAATACATATTAAATAAACAGCTCGCTTGTATCGAATGTCCATCCGGTACTTCTTTAGCTGAACCTTACTAGTCTTAAATTTGTTCAAGGTATTCTGTATAGTTCCACTGGGCATGTTTTGTTTTAAGGCCCTATCTATTTCTGTCCGCAACAGGGAGTTTATAGCCGGATCCGCAGAGTTTCCCTCCTGAATGGCCATTCGAATTTGACGTGAGATCTTCGCAAACAGTGCTGCTCTGGCTCCATCCTTTAACGCCTTCGTGTGCTTGATGTTGGCCCATTTGGAATGACCCGCCATGCCACGCAAGGGCTGGTAGTTTGTTTGAAAAATGCATTTGGCGAAATGCGTGGAAAAGGTGCACACATTTCGTAACATTTCTAATGTTGTGATCTAAACAGTGGAATAGGGTGACCAAATGGATATCGGAACAAAAAAATCGACTATTTATTATTTAGATCATCGAATGTTTCTAGTATTTTTTCCGTTGGACACATTACCACTGTATATTTGTACACATTCCGTATAATTTATAAAATAAATGTCTTTTTAAGATAACAGATAAATACATTTAGAAACAGGCAATTTTAAACAACCTGCAATTGCACTTGCTTTTGGTTTAGACAGCTGGTAGCACTTTCATAGCGAATCATCTTGTTTTGATGCGTTGTGGGGTCGTTGTTGTAATCAGAGTTTACGACAAAAACGTCGACAACGTTATCAATGGTAAACTGCTGGTCAGTTTGCAATGTGTTTGTCAAAATCAATGGCGATACTTTTACGAGACCCAACTTGGACGGACAAACGGATAGAGGGAACTCGGCACTTTCTCCACTTTGAAGTTGATTCAGCATAAAGTCCGCGCAGCCTGTGAATTGGCTATCGGGCGAAAACTTGGCCACCAGGCGTACGTTCAACTTCATCGGCTGCTCCGACGTGTTCGTCACACGACAAATAAATGTGAATATAGTGCCGATTTTAACTGTATTCTTAGCATCCAGTATCTCTAAGCGAAGAGTTTTGCATTCGAACGGCTGAAAAAAGTAATAAAATAACTCTGATCATTTAAAATTATTTGAATTACTCACCAATCGCTGCAGCTGACTAGTTTGCAACCGACCCTTTTCGCCTAGGTTCGACCTCCAGACGATGTCGAGTTTGCCCACATTGTTGAACTGGCGTAAACTGTCTATATCCTTAGCAATATCGGCCTTCGGCTGCTCGAAATTAAAGCAAATTATAGTTAATTGTTCTAAATAAATCTTTAGTGGACTCTAACCTTAATGCAATAGAGAAACTGACAGCTGTTGTTGGGCTGCAACATGTGCTTCACAGTGAACACAGACTCACCATTGGGCAGCGTATTCAGGGGCGTCACAGAATAGTCTTCGGAGCTGTCCAATTCTACCTTTTCCAAACAGAAGGGGCTGGTGGTCACGTTCTGAATCTGGGCCTCAAAGTATATTTCGTCGATTTCGGCATTATAAAACTTGGTCTTCACATCGAGCGGCTTTAGGACTTGAAACTTGAAAAACTTTCGCAGCGACTGGGCATAGCCGGCGGGAGTCGAGTAGTTCACTTCACAGACAAGGCTTAAATATGCATACTTTTAATTGGAAGTTTTTCAAAAAAGATTCGTCCAGTAACTCACATGTGCGTGCCGATTTCCTTCACCTCGTATCGGATAACATCGTCGATGGTGCCGCCAGGTGCCAATACAACTGGACTCTTGGAGTGCTCGTGCATGGACAAGTTAATGCGCGAGGTGTTCGACTGGAGATCGGCCTTAACGGTTACACACTCCACCGGATTCGCTGTGGTGTTGTGGACGCAAATGTAGCTGGCAAACGTTTCGCCCAAATAAATACTGCCAAACGATTGAGGAAGCAAAAGAACTTGACCCGCTGCCAGTGTTTCCCCGGCCATTCCTTCACCTACTGGTTAGCAAGGAAATATGTTAGTTTATATAAAACTAATTTCTGTTAGTGCTTACCATTGGCATCTGGTCGCTCTTGAGCATGACTTAAACGCTGCACCAAATCCGTGGGCTCGCATGTAACCACTGGCCCAAGTCCCACCAAAGTAGGACGCATCAGGCGCATAACTACAAAATAAACAGAGAATTCAGTTGGTTTTTAGATGGTTTTGTCGGTTTTCTTATTATTTACCTTTGAGTGCCACCAAGTGAGCATCTGGATCTACCATTTCCATCTTGCGAAAAGTTTCGACTGCTTTGCTAAATTATAGTTTCGCTTAGTGCTAAATATATTTTTTGCGATAAACAATAGTGTTTACATGAGTGTGATAGAGCTGGGAAAAAATCGATGTCAACATCGATTAAATTGATTTTTTTTCGGTTGATGCATCGATCCAGTTTTTAAAGAATCGATGTATCGGAACCATGAAAAAACAAAAAAAAAAATAAGCAAAAACCAATGGATTTCAGAAATTAAATTCTTTGTTTTGTTTTGAAATTGCTTTGCTTTACTTATTTTTTCGTTTTTTACTATTTTTTTTTCGTTTTTTAAATTCTTACAAAATGTACTTTAGTTTACTTTACATAATTTTTAAGATATTTGATCTCAGTGAAATACCATTACTTTTCTTCACGTTTCTTTCTTTGATTATTAGTTCTTTAAGTTCATACAAAATGTAGTTTTAGTTACTTTTCATAATTTTTAAGATCTCAGTGAAATACAAATACAAATTTGTTTTATTCGATTTAAATCGATGTTTTTTTATAAAAGATTGAAAAGTATCGATGCACTGAAAATCGATTTTTCCCAGCTCTAGAGTGTGACCAAAAAACCCTGCTTAGTAAAATACCAAATATTCCAACCCAATGTCAATTATAAAAAATACCATACCCATGGAAAATAATTGAAAATTGTAAATATTGATAAAACAAAACAAATGTTTTAAAAATATAATGTCCGGCTTAAAAAAATTCTTTTGTATCGAAATGCATTCCATGTAATCTAATTTATTTTGTAATAAACCACACATATTTACATAATAGTCTAGTACGTATTAAACCGAGTCCTTGTCTTTGCAAATCCTAGATGTCATTTCTTGCAGCGGCTCGAGCTCCTTGGCAGAGATCATGTCGAATTCTTGTACGAAATAATAAAAATGTTTATAGCAAGCATTTACGTGGGCTTCCTGTTAAGAATATTATGTTAGAATAAATAAATATTGAAAACATTTTACAATTTTGCAATACGTACGGCTCCGATGCTCACTAGCCTGTCGAAGTGGTGGATGTAGACGTGGACGAAAACACGGAAAAGTCGCGTTAAAATCTTACGGCTTATGGCGCTGAAATTCTTTGGAAAAGGGACATCTGAAAGGAAGAATAATGTTTAAAACCCGGCTCTTAAGGCTTCGTCAACCGATCGCTAATATTACCAGTGGAGACGGGGAACACGGCTTCATTGTTAATCTGTGACTCAATCCAATCCATTAAATGCTCAATATACTTCTGAGCTGAGAGGGCGGTTGGCTTTTTATAGCTTAAATATAAACATATGTAACTATTTATGCTCTATTAACATTTTAATACACTTACAGATCTCCATCGGCCCACAGATACTCATAACGCGAGCCCCCGGACATTGTGGGGCAGGTACTTTCGTTACAAAACTCGGAGACGGTGCCATAAATAAGGTTGATGCGATTGAAGAAGTCCACAACTAGAATGGGTAAATCATAAATATATTAATACATATTCCTTTAATGGATATCATTGATGCTTACCATGCACGGCCAGCCAGTCGTTCAAGTTTTCGCCTTGCGGCAGCCGCACCACTTGACGCAGATTAATTCCTGATTGCAAACTAGCCTGGGCTTGTTTGTGGAGCGAATATCTTATTGTTCCTGATGCAAACGGCTTTTTCGGTCTGAAGGTCTAAAAGATAAAATATAGAAATAAATTAATTTAGTTCTCCTGAATTCTGCAGTTTAGAATTTTTCGCTTGAACAAACCTACCTTGCCTTTCTGAAAGAACTCCAAAAATCCATTTAAAGCCATATTATCTTTTTATAGATTTCGGTATTGAAGTAAACAAGATGTAAAGCTTGCACATAAGCATGTGTATAAACCTTTGATTAATTGAATTTAATTTGGCACAATAATGTTTACGTCTGTTTGCTTAAGTATTTTGTTCTGTATTTATAAATCGTGAAATAGAGATGGGAGGCGAAATATATCGATTATTTCATCGTTTCGCTTGCCGTAAAAGTCGACAACGCGGTTTGTCAATTTCGATAAAACAAATTAGAATTTTAAAAACAAAAATATTACTATATGTTAAGTCAGCTGATAGTTGGCAAAGAATTTAAGTCAAACACTATTAACTGAATATTGTATAACATTATACCCTCCTTGAATCTTTTTATATAAAAAAACAACAGTTTATGTATAAGTAGACTTAAAAGTATCTTTATTATTATTAGAGAACAAATTAACCTTTATTTTAGGAAAAAGAGGAGTACATATACGCTATTCTTGTTTAAGAATACCGATATCCTGAAGCAACTGGTCGTTGTTATTTGGTATGACGTTTTCATTCAATTGTCTATTCCATTGTATTAACTGTAATTAAAAAAAAGAAAATAAATAAATATTGTTTGATGAAGCAATCAAATTATAAGTATACCGACGCGCTCCAGTTCAGCACGCAATGCAACCACGGCTTTCTCCCGATCTGCAACTAATTCCTCAAGGTACTGGTAGCGCAGCTTCTTCCGTGCCCGGCATTCCCTAGCACTTTGTCGACTGCGTTCTAAAAAAAAACAATCCCATAAAGTTAATAAATAAAAGAAAGTTCTTTCAAATAGTATTGTTTTACCCAGTTTTGCTTTTATATCCAATTTCTCTGTAGATGTCTTCCTTCCAGGTTTCCGTCCTCTCTTTCCACACTCCTTACGGGTCTAAAAGTCAAGTTAAATAATTGTAATTTTTTAATTATTGTCGACAATTTACAAAAATTGTTTCTTTGATTAGCCTTGAACTTATTTTTTTATTAATTTACAACCAGCTTTTGTTTTCATACAGATGCACACATACACACATACATATGTATAGAAACTTTACTGCGCATTAAGACAAACTACAAATTGGACACTTAGGTTGGCTATAAAATATCTTATTACCGTTTGTGCTTCCTCGGTGATAGACATTTTAATACTTTGACATTCCATTTCTGCCATTTTTAAGCTCTAATAAATGTTTAAAGTTGAATGTTTACTCTTCTTTGTTATTATGCGTCCTTTCGTAAATACTTCAGAGATGACAATAAACAAGTACAAAACCAACAAAATCGGTTGCATTGACAAAAATTGGCTTGATTGAAACAAATGGAATGAAACGATGAAATTCGTTTATTGGCATTCATTATAGATATGGAATATGTAGGAAAAAGAAAATTTGTTTTTAATATACAGGGAAAAAACTACATCATTACGAATATTTAAAGGACAAGTTCGTTAAAGTTTATTAGGTAACTATATTACTAAAAGAGAAATCCGTAAAGGCCTCCTTTTTTCTTAAAAAGGGGCCAATAAATCTACGTACAGTTTTTAAATTTATTATGAAGCTAACTGAAGAAATAAGGAACATAATTTAGTATATAAATTTATTATTATTCAGTCGTAATTAAAGTCCCTTTTTATTTTACGCTACACTTCATTATCGTCCCAATTTCAATGTTTCAAATACGAAGCTATTTTTAAATTTTGGCACTTTTGCAACGAGTTTAACCACCCTGGTTGAAAAATTTGATATAGATACATACTACGCTAAATTATCCGGTGGTGATAACTTATTGATTATTTATTTTTCAAGGCAGCTATCTCTTGAAAAAGGGATAACATACATAGTAAAATGTCCAGTATGGGTGATCAGCGTGGGACTAGAGTTTACGTAGGCAATCTGACTGACAAAGTTAAAAAGGACGATCTGGAAGGAGAGTTCACAAAATACGGCAAGCTGAATTCAGTTTGGATTGCATTCAACCCCCCGGGCTTCGCCTTTGTGGAGTTTGAGCATCGTGACGATGCCGAGAAGGCGTGCGACATACTAAATGGCTCCGAACTGTTGGGCTCCCAGTTGCGTGTGGAGATATCCAAGGGCCGCCCGCGTCAAGGAAGGCGTGGTGGCGGCTCCGTAGAACGCGGACGTCGCGGTGACTTCGGCCGGCACGGCGCGACCGCCGGCAGTAGCAGCGGCGGTGGCTTCAGACAGCGCGGATCAAGCGGATCCGGTGGCCGACACAATGAGCGCAGCTACAGCTCGGGACGATCCAGCTACAACGGTAGAGACGGGAGTAGCAGCGGCAGCTTCAATCGCCGCGAGGTGTACGGCGGGGGACGGGACAGCAGCCGCTATAGCAGCGGCAGCTACGGCCGTACCGGAGGACAAGGAGCTGGACGCTTCCGTTCCCGTTCGCCAGCTATATATCCTCGATTCTAATAACAAAAACACGACTCATAGTTGCTTAAGGCTTACATATGAGCAAAAATAATAAATAATAACTTAAGTGCGACCGTAAAACGTACCCCCCTCGAAATATTTAAAATTGTAGCATTTGATCGTTTTCGATCAACAAAAACCATCAAACAAAAACTGATAGTCGTCGTTTCTTCATTATTTATTTAACGAATTACGAATCGCCCATAAAAATGACAATTGCAAGCACCTAAAATTTAAGTTATTTAAAGTAGAGAACTTAGTAAGAAAAGCCTACGTTAAGACTCGAACTACATACGTCGAAACCAAATTCTAGAAGTACGCAATTTTAATAAAGGAAATGCGTCAAAGTTTTCGTATACGTACACAAGCTTTCGCAAAATAATTGGTCAAACACTTCCAAGATTTCTCTAAGCAATTAATCGGTGATTTTTATTTTACAGGCTTGCTTTTTTTTAATATTCATAAAGTCGGAGATCTGATTGTAAAAGTGAAGCCTCACACTATGTCCCGGATCTTGAGAGGAAAGTGGAATAAAAGTGGACATGGAAATGGATAAATGGATCGATGTAGTCCTGTTCTCTCTCTGCTGCATGATAACCCAGGATCTATAAGAATACACAAATATTTTGATTATTCGCGTTACTATTCAATGTATACGCGAGTCAGGGAGAGTTTTATGCCTATGAACACAATTGTTTAAAGGCAATGACTTTCTGAATATGGTAAGAAATTGTTCTGCACGGCTATGACAACGAAAGGTAATCTCTAGAATGTATCTAACTTTATTTTTATTTTTCATCAGGCTGTAAATTGAGTGCGTTTGATTTTATCATTTAAAAAATATAAATTGTTTTGTAAACTAATAGCATGGCATTCTTTATGAAAACGACCAGAATGGAAAGACTAACGTTTGTATATTATTTTATGTATTAACTGTCTTTTAAACCTGCTTTAATTTTTTTATTTTAAATTTGAGTGACCAAAGTGAAATTCAATGAATCATAATGAGGAAATACATGATGTCCTGGAATATTCATCTTATGAAGATGTCGATTAGTTAGTTTAAGGGGTAAAGTAACCATTTTAGTGACTGCGGATACATTTTTATACACAAATGATATTTTAAGAAGGGTGATAAATAAATGAAAAGGAATTGGTTGTTACGGCGAAACGTTTGTTTTTCTAATCTGGCATAAAACCTGTTGTGAAACACACAAAATAGTTCAAAAAACCATAAATTTTAATGCAAAAATCGACTTAATTAAAAAACAAAAAAAAAATATTTAAATGCAGTAAAATTAACCGTCATCATAAAATTTGAATCGAAATCAGCACATCTTTATCGAATAGCCATCTACAAGATTCAGATACACAGAAACCATCTGGTCACACCGACTATCGATAACAATTACTGCTAGCCCTAAAACTACTGTCACCTCTAGATTTGTGGATCTCACGCTTGATAAATTAAAATACATTTAATAGAGCATGAGCTATTGTTTAAGTTTTACACATAATTTAAAAGTTTTTATTTGGAATTTCGTGGCTTAATGTATAACATGTGATAACTTTTTAAGATGCAGTAACAGAAACTCGTTCGGTTGGAACCCAAATACATTTAGCTTATTGACTTAAACATACCCATATGCACATACATACATAACATACATATGTATTAAAGAGTAGGCCCATATATTCGTGTGGTGCCTGTGCTGATAGTGTAAATGTGTAAAATGTCTGTGGATTCTGCTGTAAATATGTTTTTATTTAAACAAATATGTACATAATTGCACGAAAAATCGGTGCATATATGCGCACATGCCCATGCATATCTGCATATTTCTCTACATGCATATGTGTGTGCTCTAACTACAATACATACCACCATTCGCAAACAGTTTGTCCAAAAAGTGTGTGTCTACTACAAGATAAAACAAAAAGAAAAGAAAAAAACAGTCGCTGTTGCCAAAATCATGTCGCTATGTTAAGTAATTTCGATTGATTCGGTGTTTTCTAACAAGGATTTGGATTTCGAAAGCGAGCACAGTTTCGTTCGGTTCAATCAGCCACCAATCACCAATTAAATTCACCGAATTCCGTGCATTGTGCATTGACTTCAATAAGAACGTTATACATACATACATACATATATAGTATTGGCAAGTGAACAATCATAATTCGGCCAATAAATGTATTTTGTTAAGAGGAAAATGATTATTTTGTTTATCATTGATAAAATCCCTAAACATGTAAGTATGGTCATTCACTTGTATGTCGTACTGTGTGTGTCTGCGTGTGTGAGTGGCAATTATAAGTACATATACCTAAATTAAATGCGATATTAAGCGAAAAGTCCTTGTTAAGGAGTCGTCCCTTTTCAAGAAACTAAATGCATATTTTTCAAGCAGTAAATCTGCACTAAAATTATTAAAATGTTTATGGAGTAATGAGAGAATGCTTAGGGCCGGCTTGTCGTCTTATGTATCGAATCGATATCCCTTAGATATCGAATCCCTCAGATATTAAACTTTTCGTACAATAAAATACATTTTATTTGAAAGAGACTCGAATTAACATTTATCTTTGCAGAATCAAAGCCCTGAAGAACGTATTTAAAACTTCAAATTCATGTTCCAAGTCAAATTGCACAAACTACACATTAGAATATTTAAGATCGCAAGATCTAAGGTGCATACCTGTCATACCATTCATCACCTTTCAATAGCAAACATATAAAGAAGCAATTTATTAATAATTCCTTCATTTTCGTCTTTCATTGTAGAACCTCAAACTTTGAAATGGAATAAATAGTTGTTGTAAATGGATTTCAAAATATGGTTTTGAATGGATGCAGCTAAAATAATTTGATCAAGTCTTTTAACTTACAAAACTATGGCAAACACCATTTCGTTAATGTCGAACGTGATACGCAATGTAGTGAGCAAAAAACGTATACGATACAAGGAGAAGGGATACAACCTGGATCTTACTTGTAAGTATAAATGATCTTTTAAATTATAAATAATTTCACTTAATGAATGCAATATAATTTTAATCCCACTCTGTTTAGACATTGAGGAACGCATAATTGCCATGGGTTATCCAGCGCCCGATAAAATAGAGGGAATATACCGAAACCGTCTTGGAGATGTATACAAGTTACTGGAGGAAAATCATAGCCAACATTATAAGATATACAATCTATGCCAAGAGCGCAGCTACGACATCTCCAAGTTTCACGGGGTAAGATTCGTACTGCCTGCTCAAAGCTCAAAGCTCGTACTGACCATAATTACGATTACAGAGAGTGGGTATCTATCCGTTCGAAGACCATAACCCTCCAACGATCGAGTTAATACAACGATTTTGCAAGGACGTTGACCTATGGCTAAAGGAAGACGATGCCAATGTTGTGGCTGTGCATTGCAAAGCGGGTAAAGGAAGAACCGGTAAGGAAATATCTTAATTTTCAAATCCCTTTACTCTAGTAACCAATCTTCCTCGTAGGAACCATGATTTGTGCATATTTACTGTATAGCGGATTGAAGAAATCCGCCGATGAGGCATTAGCGTGGTATGATGAGAAGCGTACAAAGGATCGTAAAGGTGTGACAATCCCATCTCAGCGTCGATATGTTCAGTATTTTTCCAAATTAGTTTGTTCAAGTGTTCCATATTCGAGAATAAGCCTTAACGTAAGTATTAACACAATTTAATTTATTAGACATTGATTATCAAAAAGATGTACTTTCTTTCAGGTCTGTGAAATACGATTCTCGGAGTCCAGTTTTCTGCAAAATTTAGGAACGGTTCAATGTTCAGTATATGTATTAACCGATTCAGCTACTGAAAATGTTAAGCCAGAAGTAAGTTATTGGTTTTGTGCAACAAAAAAAAAAAGCCCAACAAGAATCCTAATAATAATTCAAATGTTTTTCTATTGCAGAGACTGAAAACCTGGCAGATTGATTTTCAAAAATCATTTGTATTGACTATTAGTCCATCTTTTGCAGTTGCCGGTGATATAAAATTTGAACTAGCACAAAAATCCTCAGAAAACATCGTTTGTCACTTTTGGCTAAACACATTTTTTGTGCAAAATTCTTCAAGTGAGTATAAAATTTACAAAAAGCGTCTGTAGCTTAACATGCATTAATTTACATATTTTTTAGATTGTGAAGCCGAGGGAACAGTTAACAGATATACACAAACTTTAAGCAAATCGGAAATCGATGATGTTCACAAGGACAGGGAACATAAATTATTTTCAGAGGATTTCAAGGTAATTTTAACATGTACATTCCTGTTTTCAAGTGTCTAATGGGGTTTTTTTTAATTTATTTTATCACAGATTACAATCATATTTGAGGCAGAGAATTATTGCAATGATGTGCAAGCTGTGCATGCTGAACAACCTTCAGAGTTGGAGAAGAATGACAACGTTTTAAATTTTGAAAGATCCGAGTATGACGGTATGGGTGCCAACTGTTTTCTTAAGAAAAAAGTCCTGATCGTCAATGAGCATAATACATCGAAAAGTCAATCTGTAGAACCGTTGTTGGATCATAATAAGGACCACAATATAGTTGTAAGTGTGAACACGTAATCCTAATATGCTTAATCTATAAATCTAATATCCGTAGACTAAAATTCAATACGACACATCAGCCAATTCAAAAAACACTTGTTCTTCTTCGAGCGCGTCTAAACGCAAACAGCCCAATAATAGCAAGCCTCTTTCATCCAGCTTGAATGATTCCAGCACAAGAGAGGATATAAGAAAGAATCATATGTATAATAATCAGCCGTCCATTAAGAAAACCGATTTAATCACATGGCAGAATAGCGAAGTTCATATCACCAGCTCTTCTGACACTCGAAGTATAAATGAGAATAAGAACATCAATTACAATTCATACATCACACGTAATCAATCCTCCAATCCAAAATTCAGCTGTGGCACCGAAGAAGGCGAGGAAGATTGGGAATCCGGTGAGTTTTCCGACATCAGTTTGCCATAATACACCACCTGCCCGACACCCGACACAAATTTCAATTTGATTTGAAAATCTTGCCAGCTGTGAACTCCAGTGCTCGACCATTCCCGATTGTTTTGTTTCTTTTGTTTTTTACAATTAACAGTAAAAATAGTATACGAATTATATCGCCTTCAGAGGTTTAATTGCCCAGCACTTGGCCTTCTCTTGCCACCAGAGCGCGCAAATAACGTTTTTATGTTATTTTCGAGCTCTGTCTCTCTTCGCATATATCGTCCATACACTTATATTCTTATTGACTTTGCCAGAATAATCATCCGAGACGATTTAAAAGACTTCTGGCTGAACGATCTCTTATTTTTTGCTGTATAAAACGAAGCCACCAGAACTGGATTGCATATATGTATAATATATATATATATATAGAATAATGGATTTATATGTCCCCAAGACTTTGAGAGCATATATGCTGGCAGACAGGCTGTCCCAGATCTGCTTCCTTCCTTTAACCGGGAAAATGATCGGAAACAGTTGGGCCCTGCACACATCTGTTTAGAATGTAAACAAAATAGGTGAGTGAGAGCTCGGGCCTGCGGCTTAAAAATTAAACTAATCCGTATCCACAAATCGTCGTCTCTCATCGAACATCTTTCACGACTTCATGAATACTCTGTAGAAATTTCTTGCTTAAGTAAGCTGTGGAAGCAAACTGAAGACGCATGGCGATGCCAAACGAAGACACATTGTTCAGTTTTTTGATCGCAGTTATGCATAAATGACACCTGAATAATTTCCATTAAATATAAAATATAAATATTTAATATTATGTATGTATGTTTCTGCATCACAGTCATTTTCATCGAGTTAACATTGTCTAAACTAATATAGCAAAATATTATTAATAATAATTTATCGTATGCCTCAAAAAATGTTTCTGCGATTCTAATACATCTTTATTCTTTCATTTCATTTTAGGTGAATCAACATACCTGTAATCAATGCTTATTACGGACTTATAATTCTTGGTGATTTAGCAAAGTAATTAAAATTGCTAAGTAATTGGCTAATCTATTCGAATTTGTAAATATATACTGTATGATATTTATTTAAGTAGTTTTAACAATTATTTTAAATAAACTCATGTACATTTTGTATTGTAGATTTCATTCGAACTTTGGGTTTTTTTTGACTACAGTTTGGATATGTCAAATAAGGTCATGGTATGCAGGGAGGAATAGAAAAGAAAATCTAAAAACATGCGAAGGATGTTATAGGCGAAGACCGTTTTTATTTAAGAAACTATCAATAATTTGAGAGAACAGGATGGGGAATCTAATTATTGGTTTATATAATAAGTAACATATGTATAACGTTTAATACATCAATTTTAAAAGTTTTTTTTTTAATCCGCTTGCAAGGGACTAGTATTAATAAAGGTAAGTTTTCGAAAAACTGATAAGGATAAATTAAATTTTGTGCAGACCTAAAATGCATTGAAAATTTTAATCACCTAGAAAATAATTTTTGAATGACATTTAAAGTAATGCCATTTTTCTATTTGAATAATATTTAAAGTTAATCAAGTTAGAGTTTAAGCTTCATGTGTATTATTTATTTTTAACAAGAAAGGAAGCTAACTTCGGTTCGCCGAAGATTATATACCCTTGCAGATTGCAATTGAACTATAAAATTAAAGTCGAAATTCTGAAATAATATTAAGTGGTCAATTCCCAAATTTGATTAAAATATTTTGAGAAATTGCGAAACTCTGAATTTTTTATTATTACCCTGATTGTTCCTATGGCAGCTATAGGATATAGTTGTCTAATTTTCATGAAATTAAAACTAAGACTCTCAAACAATATTAAGTGGACAAATCTCAAATTTGATGAAAATATGTTGAGAAACAGCGAAGTTAGGATATTTTCTATTATTTTCCTGATTGTTCCTATGGCAGCTATAGGATATAGTCAGCCGATTTTCATGAAATTAAAACTAAAATTCTGAAAGAATATTAAGTGGCCAAATCTCAAATTTGATGAAAATATGTTAAAAAACAGCGAAGTTATGAATTTTTTTATTCTTTTCTGATTGTTCCTATGAGAGCTATAGGATATAGTCGTCCGATTTTCATGAAATTGAAACCGAAATTCTAAATTAATAATTAATGGCCAAATATCAAATTTGGTGGAGTTTTGTTGAAAACTGACAAAGTTATAATTTTTTTTCGAAAGTTTTACCGATCGTTCCTATGGCAGCTATATGATATAGTTGTCCG
>VNJQ01005003.1:0-59720 GCA_008042515.1 Drosophila truncata | reverse complement strand
TTTAATTTAAATATTTAAGTTAATTTATTCATTTATTTTAAAATCAGCTTCCTGAGAATACATTTTCTTTCTATTATTAATTTATTATTAATTTACCAAAATATCAAACTCCCTATGAATTATTTAATATATATTTAAAAGAAGATTTTATATAGGGAAGAATGAAAAAAAGAGCTTGCTTGCTTGTACATTGCAGGCAAAGGCAGAGAAACTCAAATTAAAATGCTAAAAATGTAAAATAAAATGGATTTTATATTATTTAAATATTTTCAAATTTTAATTTAAATATTTAAGTTAATTTATTCATTTATTTTAAAATCAGCTTCCTGAGAATACATTTTCTTTCTATTATTAATTTATTATTAATTTACCAAAATATCAAACTCCCTATGAATTATTTAATATATATTTAAAAGAAGATTTTATATAGGGAAGAATGAAAAAAAGAGCTTGCTTGCTTGTACATTGCAGGCAAAGGCAGAGAAACTCAAATTAAAATGCTAAAAATGTAAAATAAAATGGATTTTATATTATTTAAATATTTTCAAATTTTAATTTAAATATTTAAGTTAATTTATTCATTTATTTTAAAATCAGCTTCCTGAGAATACATTTTCTTTCTATTATTAATTTATTATTAATTTACCAAAATATCAAACTCCCTATGAATTATTTAATATATATTTAAAAGAAGATTTTATATCGGGAAGTTTGAAAACAAGATCTTGCTTGCTTGTACATTGCAGGCAAAGGCAGAGAAACTCAAATTAAAATGTTAAATTGTAAAAAATATATATTTAATAAGATTTTATATCGGGAAATTTGAAAACAGGAGCTTGCTTGCTTGTACATTGCAGGCAAAGGCAGAGAAACTCAAATTAAAATGCTAAAAATGTAAAATAAAATGGATTTTATATTATTTAAATATTTTCAAATTTTAATTTAAATATTTAAGTTAATTTATTCATTTATTTTAAAATCAGCTTCCTGAGAATACATTTTCTTTCTATTATTAATTTATTATTAATTTACCAAAATATCAAACTCCCTATGAATTATTTAATATATATTTAAAAGAAGATTTTATATAGGGAAGAATGAAAAAAAGAGCTTGCTTGCTTGTACATTGCAGGCAAAGGCAGAGAAACTCAAATTAAAATGCTAAAAATGTAAAATAAAATGGATTTTATATTATTTAAATATTTTCAAATTTTAATTTAAATATTTAAGTTAATTTATTCATTTATTTTAAAATCAGCTTCCTGAGAATACATTTTCTTTCTATTATTAATTTATTATTAATTTACCAAAATATCAAACTCCCTATGAATTATTTAATATATATTTAAAAGAAGATTTTATATAGGGAAGAATGAAAAAAAGAGCTTGCTTGCTTGTACATTGCAGGCAAAGGCAGAGAAACTCAAATTAAAATGCTAAAAATGTAAAATAAAATAGGTTTTATATTATTATAAAATTTTAATATGATTATTTAAGTTCATTTAGTCATTTATTTTAAGTTCAGCTACCTTTTCTTCCTATTATTAATTTATTATTAATTTACCGAAATATCAAACTCCCTTTGAATTATTTAATATATATTTAATAAGAAGATTTTATATAGGGAAGTTGGAAAACAAGCGCTTGCTTGCTTGTACATTGCAGGCAACGGCAGAAAAATTTAAATTAAAATGTTAAAATTGTAAAATAAAATAGATTTTGTATTATTTTAAAATTTTAATTTGAATATTTAAGTTCACTTAATCATTTATTTTAAGTTCAGCTTCCTTAGAATAACTTTTCTTCCTATTATTAATTTATTATTAATTTACCAAAATATCAAACTCCCTTGGAATCACCTCAATCCTTATTTATTTACATTTTTTACAGCTTTTTCAACCAGTTCTCCCACGCGTGACCCACTTGACTCTGTCAGCCAATTGAAATCATTCAAACACAAACTTGAGTCACACCCCCAAGAACCCAAAGAACCGTTTACTCCCAGGAGACTCTTAGAAACTTAGTAACTGAAAAATAAATAAAATAAAAATAAATAAAAGTACAAAAAGCAGGCTGCTGATGAGCATGATTGTGTGGAAATCAGCAGCAGGACATACGGGAAACAATAATCCATAAATGTAAACATCACGTCGACATGGCACAGTCACAGTCATAATCGAAAATGCAGAAAAGCCCCGGCGGAGAAGACCAGTTTTCAAAATACGCAGAAGAAGGGAGGAATAATAATATTCTAGGGGGGGGGAGAGACGAAGGTAGAGGAAAGCGTAGCTGATTTTGTTGTATTATAAACACAAATAAATAAAGGACGACGGCTGTGGCTGTGGCAGGATCTCTGTGAAGCAAACGAGGCAGAAACTTTGTCCTTCATTCCTCCTCATCATCCTGCGGCCGCTCAACAATGGCTGCGATGACAGCCTGACCTAAATGCCGGGCAAATGCCTTTGGCAACTTAAAGGGTGCTCCCGGATATCCAGGACAAGGCACACACATACACACATACAGCAGGAACAGGACGCGTAATTAACGAATGGCATTCTCCATTTCATTTTGGGTGATTTTGATTTACACAAGGGTGCTGCTGCTGTTGCTGCTGCTGCTGCAACCACCTTTTGCACCCAAAGAGCAGCCCCGCCACAGTTGCCATTGTGTTCATCCATATGTTAAGACGTGCTAAATATGGGAGTGTCCTTGTCATTTATATGTCGCAAGGCCGCTACCCGTTCCGCAGATACCATTTAATGCACAGCGAAAAAATGTGATATAAAAGAGCTAATTAAAGACTATATTTAGTTGTTAATATTTATATAAAAATAAAGAAATTATTAGAAGCTTGAAAAACAAAAAACAGATATAATAATTCTAAGGAACTATAATAATTATGCAAAATATTTTGTAGAGATCATAAAAAATTATTCCCTTTAAAAGGTCTGTGCATTTTTCTCACTGCAACCTCTATATCTCCTCCAACCCAATTTGCATCCTTGTCAGGAGAATAAAAATGGCCATAAATGAAATTAATACATTACGCATTGCAATCCTCCTCCTTTTTTTGAGCTCCTTTTCAGCTTGTTCACACATTGTCCCGGACTCATGAATATTTAAACGTTATAGCATTTGATTTATGAAATACTCCTCGCTATTTAAAAATTATGTTCTTCCTTTTCTTTTTTTTTTGGGAAACAAATTTCACATCTATCTATTGGAGCGCCGCTGACAGAAAAAGGAAAACAACAAAACATTTTAGGCGTTGCCCAAGCGAAACTGAAACCATTTTGGCTTCTTCTTAAAACTGGAACACGCGCGCAAAAAAAAATTTATATATTTATATATATATATTGGCAATTTTTTTGTAGTGCCGCGTTGCCGTGTTCATTGGCCACAAAAGACTCAGGGATTCAAGATTAAGATACAGACTCTGATTCAGATTCAGATTCAGCCAGGTATCCAATTGCCACTCGCAATTCAGCGTTTCGACATGGTTAGTCAACAGCGAAAACAGGCAAGGACAGTGGGTCGAATTTGTGGGAATTTATATTAAAAAATTTAATTTTAAATAAGATAAATATAAATTAAGTTACATAGATAACTACGTACTTCTAAAGCTCTAATTAAATTTACATAAGGAAGGGAACAAAGTCTATCATTTAAGCTTCGAAGTTCAAGCGAATATGAGGCAAAAATGCCTTTCGAATTCCCAAGTACTGATTTGGTGAATATTGAATAAATGTTGAATATTATTAAATTCAACTTTAAACCCATTTTTTTTTTAGAAAGTATACTATCTTCGCTTTTTTAATATTCAGTACTGCCATTTTCGATATTGATTAATAATTAAAAAATGTTATTTTTTAATTATAAATACTATATCATTTATGCTCTCTCTCTCCACTGTACCCCGGCTTTAAGTTCTCTTTTCGCTTGTTCGACACAAAAGCCCACAATCAGCCAAGTTGAGCGGAACACACAAATTTAGTATCAAATTACGAAAATATTTTGCTAACAACAATTAGTTAACTCTCTCGTTAATTAACACGTCTGTGGCGCAAGGGGCAGCCCAACAGCTTGGAATCTGTGTTGACAGCTCCGAGACAAGGCAAGAGCAGGAGTATAGTATATATATTTATATATCTTGTATCTTGGAGATCTCTCTCGTTCTGTATCTCTCTTCGTATTTGCATTCGAATGCTACTGGCGAGGCCTCTTAAATGTTTGGTTTTGCGCGGCCAACAAACAGTTGAATGTCTTGAAACTATTTAATTAAATCAATAGGGTCAAGTGGTAAATATTTTGACCCGCGTCTGATTAGTGAAGAAAGGCCCCCGGGGGCCAGACAAAAGATCAGATCAGAGAGATCGGGGAAGCTGAAGAAGCCTGGAAGCTGCAAGACCCAAGACCCGCATGCTCTATGGAGCATCCGAAACGATCTGATCTGATCTGTAGCTCCATGCGGAGAGATGTCTGATTATCTTTGGCAGAGGGAGAAATAGTATTCAATTGTTAAATTATTTAAAACACCATTTGAACAACTAAGTGTATATAAAGAAGGTATTATAAAATATTCCTAAGATCTTTATATTATGTAAAAAATATAAAACTAATAAAATGTGATCTAAATCTTCCCTTTACTAATTTTTCCCTGTGTACCCTGCCGGCTGCCGTGCCACAAATTCATTCGCTTAATTGAATGAATGGCGTTTTAAACGGGAAATTAAGCGCATGACTTGGACTGACTCGAGATGACTCAAAAGTCGCCGGATAATAAGTACCTCCAGTTCTGTTCACTGCTCTCCAGGAGTTCGTTCTCGTATATTCCTCCTCGATTCGGGTTCAATTGTCAATTAAACGGAAGCAGCGGTTTTTCTCAACTTTGACTCGACGTTTTTCTTGGGAAAATGCTCTCTTCCGACTCGATGCCGAGTCCGAGTCCCGTTCCCGCTGATGTGAGCCACTTGTGTGGCACATTTGCCCAACAGCTAACAAGGCACTTGACAAGGTCGACTGCGGCGATGGAATGGAACGGAAAGCAGAAGGGGGGATTAAAGAAGAAGGCTGAGGGAGGTGAAAAAAGGGGAGGGAGTCACCCCCAACCAGAGGAGGGCAGAGTTCAGCTGCCATGACCAAAAAAAAAGGCATAAGGAGTTTTGTTTTATGAGAATGAAATTGAATTGAAATGCGAATTGAAAGTACTGTGTAAAAAATAAAAATTAAATAAAAACCAAAGTGCCTGATTGTTCCTATAGCACCTATAGGATATAGTCGTCCAATTTTCATGAAATTTAAATCGAAATTCTGGAATGATGATTAATGGGCAAATATCAAAATTGGTGGAATTGTGTTGAAAACTGATAAAGCTATAATTTTTTTTTCGAAAATTTTACCGATCGTTCTTATGGCAGCTATATGATATTGTCGTCCGATTCGGCCCGTTCCAACATATGTACGAGTGAGAGTATATAAAAGACTAACTGCAAAGTTTCATTCAGATAGCTTTAAAACTGAGGGACTAGCTTGCGTAGAAACGGACAGACGGACAGGCGGCAGACGGACAGACGGACAGAAGGACAGACGGACAGAAGGACAGACGGACAGAAGGACAGACGGACAGAAGGACAGACGGACATGGCTAGATCGACTCGGCTGTTAATGCTGATCAAGAATATATATACTATAGGGTCGGAGATGTCTCCTTCACTGCGTTGCAAACTTCTGACTGAAATAATAATACCCTGCCAGGGTATTAAAATATTTTATATATGTTCAAAAGAGTTATAGTCTCTTCAAAAATACAAATAATATAATCAGAGTTTGTTATTCCTCAGCAGTTACTTTTGTAACTTATAAAAATTCTATACCAATTAATGTTATTAATTTTTTATGCCCTGTCTTTAGTCCTATCATCCCCTCTTAACCCCAAAGGTACCTTTAATGGGTATTACAAAAATAAAGTCAACAAGCCAACGACGCCGTGCCGCTCGACCTGGCTGAGAAAATCAAACGCGGGCAAATGGCAGTCGGCGGGACGGGCGGCGTCTGCATTTGCGGACACTTAACTTCAATTGAAATCAGTCAATTGGAATCAATGAGTCCATTTCGTCTGTTTCCCAACACCGTAAAACGCAACGAGGCCCGAGAAAGGTAGTTGAAACAAATGGTTTTTGTTTCACACACACAAAACGAGATATGGCGGTAATCCAAATCGGAAGCCAAGCATCGAGTTCATGCGCCTTTTTAAGTGCTCAAGTGTTTTTTGAGTTTGTTGAGTTTTTCAAAGCTTTCCCAGGAAATTACGCAAAAGGATATTCTGGATATACATATATTGCGGGGCAGCTGCAAGTGCCTCTCATTCCAAAAGTCATTTGGCTTTTGCTTGCACAACCGCAATTGTTTTGCCTATGAAAATATTATCCTTACGGTTTTTTGTCCGCTTCGTATTACCCCACAAAAAGGACTCCTCGTGTCCAGCTGCCGAATGGCAGAAACAATGCCCACAATGTTGGTAATGCGAATCTCCTCGAGGTGTAGGCTTACTTTCACATCTAATCCCTTGACCTTTTTGGCTGCAGATGTCCCAGATAAATGTTGGAAAACATTGGGTAATTCTTTAACAAGAAAGGATACAAGGATAGCAGCTAGTTGCAATTTTTCTTCAATGTTTTTTTTGGCAATAATAATCCAGCGGAGGAGTGAAAGCGATATTTTGCAGGAGGAAGAAAGGTTTGCGGTTGCAAAAAGTAGATTAAATCAAACGATCCAATTGTTGTCTAATATTTTCAGAGTTCAATAGAAAAGTAACTCATCATCTGGGTCTTCAAGTGTGGGTTTAAGAGGATACAAAAGGGTAGAGAGGGTATTATGCGATTTTATATTTCTTATAGGTTAATTATTAGAGAGTACAAGTCAGGGTTTAATAGAATTTTTAGGGATTAAAGGCAAGCAATAAGAGAAGCTAAAAGAATATTTCTAACTAAATGAAAAATTGGATAGTTAAGGATTAGGATTATATTATATTTCAGAAAGAGAAATATTTATTAAAGGATATAAATTGAAAAAATATTATCAATATATTAATAATCTACATTTTATTCATTACCAACCCATTCAAAGCTCCTGTTTTTTTGCACTTATTAATTATTAAATGCTTTTAGCAATAAATAAAATAATAACAATAAAAAACTGCATCACATGAGGGAGTACGCATGCCACTCCAATTTACAAAAAACACCTAAACACGATTAAAGCCAGACATACGGGGGCTTAAACATCAAGTCACGCCCTCAAAAGCGACCACACCTCCCAGAGAAAAAATACAACAAAAAACTCAACTCAACGTCATGACCCAAAGAGAGAAACAAAAAAAACTAGGAAAAACAAAGAGAATTCCAAGATAAAACCACATAAAAAGCGGCAACCGCCGAAAGTCATGAATTACAATGCTTAAAATCGCTCATTAGGAACTAAAATTTGTAAACTTGAGGCGATAAAGATCGCCTTTCGGAAAGCATATACATACATATATTCACCCAATGGCAGACACAGGGAACAGGGAACAATGGTTATGGTAAAAAATAAAGAGGCGGCGTGTGGAAAAAATTTGGTTACAATTAAGTAACAAAAGAATTTGTTTGGCAACTCTTGTGCGCTTTTTGGCCAACAACCTACCATATGTATGCCTTTTGCCCCATTATGGCTACCACCTTGCCTCTGGCGGCATTACAAAGTACTCTGTACTCCCCACCTTCTATATATATACATAACATATAGCCATTTCCAATCCCCATTGTCCAATTGTTCCCGCTCAGCTTCAGCTTCAGCTGTCCCGCTCCAGATTAAGCTGCGACTATAATTAGGAGCGGAACGGGTCCGAGCGAAGGAGTGGAAATCGTGGATGAAGCGGGGGGAAACGCTGGGCAACTGTTTACCATAACAATGCAGGGAAAAACACCTTTAAATGCACTTGGATAAATATTTTTTTTAATTTAAGGGGCTTTTTTAATGGAAAATAATAAGGGAAAAATTTATAGGGTTTATTTATTTAATGGAAAATATTTTAGAAATTAAAAGGAAATAAATAAGAAGGGGAAAAATAGTTAAACTAATAATCATGTATTACTTTTAGTGAAGTAAATGTTATAGATTAAATTATTACACTGCCATGTATATATATAATATTTTTTAAAAATGTAAGGGGTTTTTTTAATAGCAAATAATAAGGAAAAATTTTATAGGGTTTAAACTTTTTTTTTTTTGAATAAATTCTTTGGATTATTCCCATATTCTCTTTCACTTAAAATACTTCCTAAACCCCATTTACTAAGTTTTATAAATTCAAGATTGTAAAATATACTCCTATATAAGATATAAAATTTAAATACAACTTCCAAAAATTTATAATAAATAAAATACATATTCTAGACATTTCTTTCCGTGTTCCTGCATAAAAAAAAGAATGAAAAACTTTTGTCGCTGGCCTGGTCAGGTGTTAATGTCTGTGTTTATGACCCAAAGTGAATAGTGCCGACTTCTCTATACATCTACGGTATATATGAGGTGTGCAATTATCGTCATTAGTCCCCCTTCCTTCAGGTTTCTCTCTCTCTTTCTCTGCCCCCTGAGCCACCATTGTTCTTCTGTGACGTTTGCCGCTTTAGTTGCGGCTTGTTGTGTATCGATGTTGCACGCTATAATTTCGGAAAATAATAAAATGATTTCTTCATGCCAGTCACAGTTGCACATCATAATCATCGTCGCCGTCATCTGAGGAACTGCCCTCCCCCCACCGTCATTATGCTGATGATGATGATCATTGTCGGTCTCGCCTCATCCAATTATTACAGTTTAGCCATGCCACAAGTCAAACAAAAGATCCCAGGCCTGTCAGAGTCCCGCGTCAACGCGTAGCAACTGCTCTTGGATGTGCTCCGCTTCATCCTTTCGGTGCCTTTTCTTTTTTTTTTTCAGTTTAAAAAAGGCTACCCAAAAAATTTTTGGGGTTGAGTGGGTAGCTCAAGGACCTGGAGGTGTTAATAAGTGGGTTTCGGTTAGGGAAACGCTTGAGGGGTTGCTCTCTCAAGGATTAGGGGAACTTTAGTTTTAGAGAATGTGTAAAAAATGGAAGAACTCTATTATTTATTTATTAAATATTTTCCAAAATAGTATTCCACTTATTTTACTTAAATCCTTTCATAAATTCTAACGAATTATTAAAACAAAATTAGTTATAATATTTTCCCCAGTGAAACTATTTAAATAAATATATTTCACACATTCAAACTAGTTTCTTAACCAGAAAACTTGATTATAACATCCACTTTCCATTGCAACATCATTTCTCTACTCTACTCTATATATTAACTCCAAGTCCACATCGTCTAATAAGCCAATCAAGCGTAGTTCTCACTCTGTCACAAAGATGCCACGTTCTCACTTTGTCACAAAGATGCCACCACAGTAAGTATTACAAAACCCACGACATAACTGGCGCCACATTCAATCTAAATCAGAGTTTAGAGCAATATATTCCCGCCCACCGAGCACAGAGAGAGAGAGAGAGAGAGAGAGAGTTTCTTGAACCTAAGACCCCACAATACTATAGTACTATAACCCCCAAGATCTTTACAAGTTAATTGAGTAAATGCCTCTGTGTGACATCATGCGAGAGGATAATTCCCTCTTCGCCGCGCAAGGCGAATAAATTGAAGGAAATGGCAAAGAAATCTTCGTCTTCGTCTGGAGCTAAGAGAGAGATTTACGTGGAAAAGAGACACAAACAAATAAATTTACTTTGATTGAATAATGGCCGCATAATTGGCAACTTGAATGGAATTGAGTATGGCAGGCGAAACGCAATTGAAAACTGTAACAACAAATGCAGTTTTTTGTCGGAGAGGCGAAATACGAGAGGTATTAACTAAGTGAATTGGATAATCTCATTCTCATTCCCAGTCTGGATCTAAGATACTATTTCTTTTTTTTTCGCCTCAATTGAAATGTGCAACTGAGAAATGTCAGCTGGCAATTGTCAGCTAGATGGATGCGAAATATCGCGTATACGCCCCGTGAGGTGCAGTTGCACAATCTTTGCAGTTTGTTAACCTTTGAGCGATGAATCACCTGGTCAGGGGAGTGAGCAAGTGCATCGCGGACAGAAGATCGAGCTGCAGTCAAGGTGCGCCCGACTAAGAGGAATGAGGGCTTATTAAGGAGTCTGTTAAAAAAGTAACCCTGTCTTAGTTTTATTAGTAAAATGGAGGCTCTGCGATTGCCTGGCGCCATAATCATAAATAGTACACTGAAAAAAGGTAGCTAAACTAGTATTTAAAATGAAAAAACATGATATAAAAATGTTTGAAAACTTTTAAGAATAAATTTCCTGTTTTATCTTTTAAGATTTACAGAAAAAGGCAAAATTGATCGTAAAAAAATATAACACCTGCGCAAAAATTAAGCTAAGTATTACAATTATTTTAAAGCTTTAACATAAATTAATAAATAAAATTTTAAATAACTAAAAGAGGTTATGGGGAGGCCTTTAATGATAAAAATATTTAAATAAAAGCTGCAATATTACATAAATAAAGGAACATGCCATTTAAATCATACGTAAACACAGTTTTTGTATTCCAAAAGTCTTATAGAACTTTTTAAAAATATTAATTATATAGATATATTTTTAAATATATGATATATTATTTTTAAAACATTTTCTTAGCTTTCTTTCAGTGTCAATTCAGCTATGAAACAATTCCCCTATGTTTGTTTTAGTTTTTGGCGGCATGCGAGGGACATGCGCTAAAAATTTTATTTGATTTGACACTTGGCAGTGGCTTTTGGCGCTGCCTTTACAACACTCGAATATCTACATACATATATCTGTATTTATATATGTATATATTTGAGTGTGTGTCCAGTTATTAAGGACTTCCTGTTTGTCGTCGACAAGTTTGTCGCGACAACAGATTCATTTAGCGGCCACTGCAGTTCAATTTAACGCCCGCCGGACGCCAGCTCCCCCGCAGATGTCATTAATTTTCGCTTTTTTTCTGTATATTTTTTTCTAAATTTTTATTTTAATAGAATTTTAATTGGTTTTTTATGTTTTCATCGGTCCATCGTTTCGGTGTCTAAATATACAATAATAATAATATAAATTAAATAGTGCTTAGAGTATCGCTTTAATCGTAATAAATACATATATATCGTGAATATCTGACAACAAACTCATGAAAAACCTTTGCAAAGAAATCCATTCAAGCTGGTTTTCAGTGGAAATAGAATATAGAATATATAGATTTTTTTTATAACATTCTCAAGGTGTTTTATGTGTGATTTATGGTTCAATGCGCGAATGCTACACGACAGACATTAATTAAGTAGCTGGAAAAGGTACAAATATGCTCTTGTTTATTATTTTTTGCTTGATTTATGTTTGAATTTAACAGTGTGCTGATTTTTAGTGGTTTATATTATATGATTTTTGTTTTTAATAGTTTTATGGAACTGTTTTTTATATTAAATTAGGTTAAAGAATTTTATTTGTAGTTTTCTGGGTTTTTAAGTGTTGAAAAACTTCAATTTTGTTGATTTTTATAAGAGCACAGAACAAAAGTTAAGCAGTTTTATTAAAAATTATGTTTTTAAATAAAATAAAAATTATTAAATCAAAAAACAATTCCCCAAAAATATTAATATTTGCTTTTGAAGCTTTTAAAAATGAATTTTAGATAATATAGACATTAAACAATTTTATTTGTAGTTTTCTGGGTTTTTAAGTGTTGGAAAACTTCAACTTGTTTTTTATAGGAGCACAGAAAAAAAGTGAAGCAGTTTTATTAAAAAGTTGGTTTTAAATAAAATAAAAATTAATAAATCATAAAACAATTTCCCAAAAATATTAATATAGGCTTTTGAAGCTTTTACAACTGAATTTTAGAAAATATATGTATTATTTCCTTTAAAAAATAAATAAAACTCTTCTTTTCAATCTTATTTTCAGAATCTTTTTATTTAAATAACTTATTTATTCAGTTTTTAGCATTTTTTCAAAGTCTTCTTGAATTCTGCAAAGGTTTTCCACATTCGGTAAACCGAATCAGATTTTCCTTTTAATTTTTTTTCCGGCTAAACTCTTATTTCCATAAACTTTTCTTTTATTTACAAGCGTCTAGCGCCTCAGTCGCGGCTATATATCTATGTACAGTGAATACTTAGGGACTACAGTGGCTGCTCCTTCAGCTGTTCCGCGAGACCACAGTGACGGGCTTGATGAGTGGCTGTGGCGAGGGTCCCGGGGAGTCTCCTCCACCACCGCCGCCACCACCTTGATGGTGAACCGGAGAGGTTTGCGGCTGCTGCCCCAGGTGACTCAGGTGACTCGCATGACCCGGATGGAGCGGAGACTGAGGTGAGACTGTGGCTGCCGCCGCTGCTGCTGCTACCGAGAGCTGCCGCTGGTGAGCCGCCAGTGCGGCGGCTGCTGCATGTTGATGCAACAGCTGTTGGTACTGCAATCGCTGGTAGAGTTCGCTGCTCGAAGGAGGCGCCACAAATGCCGGAGGTGGAGGTGGAGGTCCTGGCGGTGGTCCTGCCCCCTGAGGATGTGGTGCTGGCGGCGGTGGTGGCAAACCCGGATGGTGTCCTGGGCCGCTCTTGGGAGCAAAGGGATTGTAGCGCTGATACATGCTGGCCAGCAAACTGGGCGCCGTTGGGGGATAAGCCAAAAACTGACCAAATTGAGGATAGGCTGCCAATCCTGGGAACATGGGTCCTATTAGGGATCTCTTGAATGCCGCCAATCGGGACCTCGAAGCAGCCGTAGTTCTTCTACGTAACTTGCCCGTGGAGCCTCCTATAAAGACATCCTCCGCCGAGGGATCCAGCATCCAATAGTTGCCCTTCCCGGGATCATCGTAGTGCCGCGGCACCTTCACAAAGCACTTGTTGAGACTCAAATTGTGCCGGATGGAGTTCTGCCAGCCCTGCTTGTTGTCCCTGTAGTAAGGATGATTCGTCATGATGTACTCATAGATCCCGTTGAGGGTAAGACGCTTCTCCTGGCTCTGCCGGATGGCCATCATAATCAGGGCATTGTAACTATAGGGTGGCTTCTCATTGCCCTTCTTATCCTTGACGGGTTTGCCATCGCCAGACTTGTTCTCGGCATCGCCATCGGTGTCGCACTCAATGTCCTCTTCCACATCCTCCTCGTCCACTTCCTCGGCATCGCTCTCGTTGGCATTATTGGTCACCGGGGCCGGTGACATGCTGGTGACATCCAAATCCGATTCGGGATCACTCTCAGCCTCTGGATCCTCGCTGCCCCAAGGCGTGCTGGGATTATTATTGTTATTATTATTAAGGTTGGGTTTCTTCTCCTCTGAGTCCGCATCGACATCGCCTTCCTCCTCATCCTCGTCGTGATGCTCCACGGTCTCCGGCAGTATGGCATTGATGGAGAAGCTGGACTTCAGGTGAGGTGTTCTGGCCATTTTCATCAGATTGGTAAGATTCAAGCCAACGGAAGGCGGCTGCTGCAGCGGATGATGTGGATGATGAGGATGTGTGGCAGGCGGCAGGGGATGATGAGAAGGATGATGCTGCAGGTGATGCTGCTGCTGAATGTGATGCGCACTGATCTCGCTGGACGGCAGACCTTCAACGATCTTCACCATGATGGGGGAGTTATCCTTCAGAGGCTTCTCATTGCCTTACAATTATTTTTGGGGATTTATTTTGGGGATTAATGTTACAGATTTATTTGTAGGATTTTATTTGCATAAGAAAACCTTTTAAGGAGACTTTTTGGCAGCTTTTTCAGTAGAGAGCCAGCATCCTTGATCAGTAGGCTTTTTTTTAGAGCTTGTTTATAACTTTTACTCTCAAATTTATGCAATTAATTTTTCTTGGTATTTCAAAAACCTCTTTAATATTATTGTATTATTTAATACTTTTCCCAATTTCACTTATTTTTATTCGAATTGGATATTTTTCGTTGAGTTCTTAACGTTTGTCTGACGTTCAGTTTTACCGACGCTCAACACGGCCCACAAAATACACGATTTCGCTGTCGAGTCTCTCGTGTGTGTGATCTCACGTCCGTTGCTCAGGGGCTTTCAGTGTAGACTAAAGACGGCAAGACTAAAGAGGCGAGAGTTCCCAGTAAAATTTCCAATCGCAACAGCAGGCCCGGTTTTCTTTCTTTATTTTTTTTTTTGTGTTTAGTAATTCCAGAGGTGTTATTCGGGGGTGGTTCTCAACCGGATCGACCAATGAGCGTTGTGGAACGAATGGTTTATGCCTCGCTCTCTCTCTGTGTTGAGCTCTCGTTACGCGACTCTGATTTATTTTTTCACATTCGTTACTAATTGCCATCGACGCCGACGCAAGCACACACACATATGAATATAAAATATATATATGTGTGTGTATGTGGTACACCCTATTCCATGAGTGGGTCACCCTTTTCCGCATTGTGGGTTGCATTTTGATACGCCGTTCTCACTTCCTTTTTTTGTTCTCTTTTCCTCTGGCTTTGCTCTTTTATGTCGGCAGCTGTTCTTAACACACACAAACACACAAACACACACACATACACACTGGCAGTTGCCATTATTAATTGTATCTTGTATCTTTATTGTTGTTGTTTTTATCGTCGTTTGCCCCCGTTAATTTTTCGGCGAGTTTGCAAACTTATGGAACTCATGGAAGGTACGAGAAAAAAGGGGGTTGCAGGGATATATGGTTATGGTCATAGATTTGTGTGTCCAGATTGTATGTATTTTTATTCCCAATAGAAAAAAAAAAACATTAAGATCATTCGTTACAATCAACGCGGCTTTAGGGATTTTACAGGACTTATAGAGAGGCTTTAGAGGGATGGTTTGAAATCACTTTAGTTATAGGTTTTAACTCTTTCAACAACTGTAAAGATTTTATACAGCTTTTTCTGGACTGGATTTAAAAATTAATTAAAGTATTTATTAAAACTTGTAATAAATACAACATTAAATCCATTCTGATAAAGGTTCTCTTCGAAATCTTTCTATATATTAAGATCTGTGAAAAACTCTTCTAAAGATACAAAATTTAAATAAATATTATTAACAAAAAAAATATTCATAAAATAAATTGAATATTAAAATTTCTATTAAAAAGTTTTTTAAATATTGAAGTATCATATTTATGTTACATTTTCTATTAAAATTATAACACAAATTGTTTACTGAATAAATCTTTGTCTTGAGTTTTACAAAGATTTGGGGATTTGGGGATTTTAAAGCAATCAAAACAATTTCCTTAATCAAAAGTTGTAAATTAATTAAAAATGAAAAAAATATCCCTAATTTTTTTGATGCCAAATCATTTTTTAAGTTTTCTTTTTCTCTAAATATATTTAAAACAATTTAAAAAAAACAATAAAATTATAGGGACTTCGAATTATAGAAAAATCGATTCTTTCAATTATACATAAAAACTGACCAATTTATAGCCTGTTAAAAATTCTTAAACTTATAAAAGCCAATGCAATTTTCCCCAACTTTTCCGAGCCATCTGACAATTAACTGTAATTTGTTGCAATCACAATTTTCCAAGCAAACTGAATTCTCGAGAACAACTGCAAAATTGAAATAAAAGCAGCTGCTGGCATTCGCATGAGCCACAACCCAACACACAACACATGCCACATGGCGCAACAATAACCCAAAGACTATATATCGACCAGAGCCACTCCCCCCAAACCGAACCAGAATCGAAATCGAAATCATTATTGCTGTAATCATAATAATTGTTTTCACAAAATTGGGGGCGTGCTTATGTCGGCCGTACGATTGGAGAATATATCTCTATAGGCCAGAGGTGTGTGTGGAGAGGGGTTAAACGTGTTTTACCTGAACGAAAACCATAGATATAACAAAAAAAATAACCCGAAGAACCAAGACCGAACGAAGACGACGCCATGTTTGAGGTCTGCGGTGTTTTGTATCTGTTTCTGCATTTGTATCTGTATCCGAATCAAGTTTTGTGGCTCTTCGTGGGTCTCCACACGATTGGATGGACGCCCCCCAAAGTGGAGACATGCGCTCTGCTCTTTCTCTCTCTCTTGGGGAGACTTCTCTCGTTGCCCCCAATACAAAATGGCGCCTAACGTAAAATAATTATACTTTCAGCCCCTTTGTTTGTTCAGTATTTCAATTAAATTATTTATCATTTGTTGGATAATTGTTTTGGGTTGCTTTGCATATAAGAAAAAAAACACTTTGATGGGCGTTTGGAAAAATACCAGAGCTAAATGGATGGTCAACTTGGAAAGTAATAATAGGGAAAGGTAATTACAGAGGTCTATTCCATAAAATTACATGTTTGTCCTAAATACATAATGGAGATGTACGGGAGGACACTTTTTCAAATAATTTATTGATTATGTTATTATTATAAGGATATGGTAAAGGTTCTCTAAGAAATTATTTACCAAATTGGGGTTTATATAAAGAAAAAAAGGTGGTAATAATAGAGTATTAATTTAAGAAAAATATATATAATGTAGACTATTAATAAATTGACATTTCGGAAATAATAGAGATAGAACACGAAGCTTTATAAAATTTATAAATGTTAAGCTATGGTTTAAGGAACCCAAATCTTTATAATGAATCCCGAAAATTACTACCATCATATAGTACATTCATTCAAACCATCCATCAACCAACTCCAAGTTGATTAAACAAATAAATAAATCAAAAAATGTTGTTTACACCATTTCGATTCATCTTTCCGCTGAAAAATTTCAGAAGCCAAATAGGGTAAATCCTTTTCGAAAATTACTGTCGAGTAAACTGTCGAGTAAACTCAAAACAAACACAGGCGGGAAACTACAGATCGTAATTACCCGGAGACACAAACAGAAACCAGAAAAAGCGACAGAGAAAAAAAAACCAACTTGTCATTGATCAAAAAGCCGAAAAAGGACACCGATATTTCTGCGCTACCGAAAGGGGATTACAAATGCCGGAATGCCGGGGGATTTATTGGGATTTATTATTCCATTTCCCAAAAGGAGGCGAGAGTACTTTACTAATCAGCCAGATCTATGGCAGGCATTTAGTTTTGTTCCCAACGCGAACGTATTTGATAAATCCGCGATGGGCAGCCTAACCCTTTAAGGACATATTCCGACACTCTTCGAGCTCAACCCGTTCGCTCGATGGATGGGCTGTAAAGTTGCCACGCCCGCGCAAGTCCTTCCGGGTATACACATATATATGGCTTATTTTGATACGACTCAATGGCAGTTTAACCGCAGGATTAGCTTGTTTGTCCAACGGATCAGCGCGGGCCATGCAAACAAGGGACAGCTACCTGCGGCAAGTCGCGGACTCGAAGGGGTTAAGGCGTCCAAGGATCCGTTGCTTGTCGCTTCCGCTGTTTATATGGTCTGTTTACAGTCACTGTCCGGCAGTGGAAATCCTCCTGTGGCCATGTCCTGCGAGTACCTACGTCCAGCCCACATCCCTTACGGCCAGCTACCGTTTCGAAAGAGTTAAGCAAGGATTATAGATCGAAGAGCGAAGAGGACTTAGCTTAGCGCGCATTAATCTCGTTTCGTGGAGTTCAAGCTGAGTCCTGGACTTGTTTCTGTCTCTGTTTCCTCGATATCCTTGCCATCCGCCCTTAATCGCCGTCGCTTAGCCATGCAAATATTTTCAATTTGGGATTTGTCTCGATTAAAGGCCAAAAGGGTTAACCCTTAGCTTAGCTCAAGTACTCGACATCTGATTCGGTTTTAAGTTAACAAAATTCAGTGGAAGTTAAATAATAAATACAAAAAGAAATTTAATAATAAATTTAAATTTTTAAGAGAAAAAATTTTTAACAATATAAAATTGTTGTTCCCATTATTTTTGATATTCTCATAATCTCAAGAAACAATTTTTCTAAACCTCAAAAACTCTCCAAAGTACAGATTTCAAAAACACAATTTTCCAAATATAAAAGAGGCTTTTCCTCTTGAATTTTCTCGCTCTGACGCGTTTTCCAAGGGGGGATTTACGAAAAGGGGACTCAGGAAAACTAACAAATTGGCCAAATTTGTTTGAAATCACGTTCTGGGGACCTTTTGGACAGTTCCGGATTTCGGACACACTTGTTACTTTTGTTGCTGTTGCTGTTGTTCCTGCTGTTGCTGTTATCCTGCGCTTCGTTTTGCAAATAAACAGCCAAATGAGTGTCCTAGAGGTTGCCTTGAGTACGGCGAAGGGTGAAATCTAGGGGCTGGGGTTTTCGTACTTTTCTGGGGGGAGGTTACTCTTTGGACCAGGGGACTCTTTGTGTCCACACCATGCTGCGCGAGCATATGGTGGTTAGGAGAAAAATACAGCGGGGTGATGAGCCGGAAACCAGGATTTAGAAAAAGGAAACTTTCAGCTTCGATGGTTGTTTAACACTCTATAAATAGGGAATTTTCTTTCTAAGGGTATTTGCAAGAGATTATCACTGAAGAGATCAGCTAAGATAGAAGTGAGAAAATAATAAAGGGGAAAATTGAAGATCCTTTGAGAAAAACTCAAAATTACCATATATAATTATAACAATACTTGAAGGTATTAAATATTCATAGGAATACTTTTTATCATCTAAACATAGTGTCCTTAATTTGTGTCTTTTAACTGAGGTTTTTTAATCTCTAAAAAAAAATTATTATAATCTCAGTAAATTTATGCAAGAAAAGGATATTTAATATATAAATATCACCTTGGAACCTTAATATTTTGATCAAATCTGGTCCATTTATAAAGACTTTTATATTTAAGCCATTTTTTAATAAATATAAATAAAAAACTAAGATAACCTAAAACCATTTCTTCACAAATTTCTGAAAGTCAAACCATTATATTGTTTAAGGATCCCTTTTTATTTAATTAATTGAATGAAGATTATGCTAAGTAGATTTACAGTTAATAAAAATGATTAATTATATATTCATTAACTCTTTTTCCTTTTTCAATAAACCCAGCCTCCAGTTAACCCTTCTCAGCTCTCAGTCACAGTCATGTAGCGCATCAAATCAGTCGAGAAAACCCTTCAAAAAAAAAGCTCACTTCTCTCTCTCTCTCTCATACTGCCCCCTTTTCAATGGCCAACACTTGATAATTGTTGACAATGTGTTATAAACTGATTTACACGCATTTAACGAAACGAAAAAAAAAACAACAACAAAAATAACAAAAAATACTGCCAAAACTCACGCAGAGCCAGCAACACCAAACCAGCAACAAATAATATTAACACAACCCACAACCCGCTGACGAAGTCGACTCGCAATGCGACACTCGTCACCGACATCGTTAAGGGAAACAGCAGCAATACACCGAAAAAAAAAATTATTAAAAACATTAAAAAATACTTTTAAAAATTTGAAAAATTTTAAAAGTATATTTTTTAAACAGATTAAAAGGATTTTTCAATTAAATGTAAATAAAACCATTAAAAAATAATTTTAAAATGTTTGAAGAATTTTAAAAATATAGCAAAATATACCCAGGATATACCAAAATATACATAAATAGTAAAGTATACCCAAAATATACCAGAATATATCAAAATATACCCAAAAATATACCTGAATATACCAAAATATACCCAAATATATCCAAAATATACCAGAATATACCAAAACATACCCAAATATACGCAAATATACCCAAATATATATTTTTTAAACAGATTAAAAGGATTTTTCAATAAAAAGTAAATAAAATCAATAAATTATTTCATAGATTGCTTGTTATAAGGGAAAACTCTGTACAAATGCCTCGATTTTTTAAAAAGAAAAATAATTTAAAAATAATAATAAACATTTAAAGAAGCGGAAAAATATTTGTATAATTTTGATGTCTCAGTGCAACATCAGGGGAGCAGGAGCAACCGCTTAGATGTCATCGTTAGCGCTGGCGGAACGGTCAGTGGGCGGGGATGGCACTGGGTGTGGGATTGAGGAAGGAGAGAGTGAGTGGGTGAGAGGGGAAATGTCGCGTGTGCCACGCGAGGGTGGCACACACACACTCCCATCGTCCCATCTATATCAAGGGGAGACCCCGATCTGTGATGTGGCTTGGTGCTGCGTGGTGGCTGCCCTGTGATGTGTGTTAATGAACTGCGTAACAATTAACGGCAGCAGCGACAACAATCGTCAACAAGCGACCGCAGATCGAATAAAGAAAAATAATATTAAATAACTAACCAGGGCTGGAAATACCCTAACAAAAATATAAAACTAATGTAAAGATGAGATTTTAAGGGAAAAAATAATATTGATAAAGGAAAACGATTTTATAAAATAAAAAAATATTTATTTTTTATTTTTTCTTGAATTAATTTAAAAAAAAAAGTATTTAATATTTGATTTATTTAATAAATAACAAAAATCTTATTTAAGTAAAACATATAACTTAACAACAGCCCGATTAATATCATAGGCAAACCAATGCATTTGAAACAAATAGTCTCCCTTGGGAAAAGTCAAAATATGAGTTAGATGATTATTCAGATAATCGGCTGTAAGTTGATTCACATAAAGGTCATGCTAGAAAATTGTTTTAATTATTTATAAATCAATTACGTTTCCCATAAGCTTACTTACATCATAGGGACAGGTGTGATTTAGGTTGGAAAAACTATTTAAAAAATCATAGACGAGTCTAGCAGCGGGTTGGGCCTTTAGATTTTTGTAGAATTTACAGGCATCAACGGTGACATTGTAAAGATAAGGTTTATAGCCATTGGAACGCTTATAGAGGGCGGCATTTATCTATTATTTAAATTTGAGTAAACAATATTATAATATATAATTCTATAACATACCCTAACTTTGCTAACAGGTTTCTTGAAGAGCAGCACCTTGGCGTTTATATATCTAAAGGTTTTATTCAATTTTTCCAAACGGCAATACTCAAAATCGGCAAAATTCTTATCCACAGATTCACATATGACATTTGTAAACTCAATCAAAGAATTAACCTGTAAAGTTAACTAACTAATGAAGGAGTTTTTAAAGATTTTACAGAAGATACAACCTCTATAAGGAAGTTTCCTATAACAAGGAAGGCAAAGATGTATCTATGCATTTTAAAGCCACTGTGGTTCTGCGATGACTGATTTTTATAGACAAAACTTTTTACTGCTGCTTTAATTTAGCAATTATTTGGGGTAAATTATTATTATAGCAATAATTATTCCCAATAATTTCATGCTGTTATATCGTTTATCATAATAGAGCATTTAAAGTATATTATAAACCATTAAATATTCAGCTACTATCTTATTTTTGTTAACAATAAAACAAAACGATATAGTCTTTCTATCCTTTTGAATATACCTCCATGTTAGGGTATTAAAAGTCAAAGCCAAAAACTTGCGGGTACTATTGCGGATTTATTGCCTACACAAGATCGGTCAGAATTATATAGTTCCCCGATTATGCTGGTGCATCGGTCAGTTCTGGGCAACTCTATATAGAGTTCTGACTGCGTTCTTTTGATCTAAATCAATTTAATTGAGGTCCGAGTGCTGGCCCCTTGGCCTGGCTTAATTTGTTGATTTTGTGTGCCGGAGTGTGTCTGTGTATCAGTGTGAAATCTGAGGCTGAATTCTATCATCACGTCAGGGTTAGGAAGCAATTAGCTGGTGCAGAGTTGGTATATAAAATGTTGGAGTTTTTAGCAACAAGAAGGCTTTTCAGGAAATAATTTAAATATCTCCAAAAAATCTCAAATTTACTGAAGCTTAAAATTTTATGCTGTCTTAATTTATATAAATTTGAATTCAAAGAAACTTCTGAAGAAGGTAGCCTAATTTTGACAGTTCCATGAAATTTTCAAGGAATTAACGAAAGAAATATAAATTTAATTATGATTTCTGTCAAACTGAAGCCTATTTTATATTTATTCATAGATTAAGAGCATTAAATTTAGCTTTCATCCTTTCCAACTTATCTGAAAAATTTTTCTTTAAATATTCCCTCCTTAAACCCCAACTCAACCTCTAAACTGACCCTCAACTTCCGCTAAAAACATCTGCAATCGCCCTGTAAAACTTAAATTAAAAAGTTCAGAGATGCCAACCTATCATGCAAGCTGCTGTCTTCCTTCTCAGATATCTCGGCATCATCAACCAGATGGAGGAAGAAAACCATGCAGAGCTGAGTTAACCCCCAAGGCCGGAATGAACCCACTTCCGTTCGATCCAAGAAAAATCCCCCCTCACTCCTCACTCTAGTGTTAACTGGACGGGGTCGAGTGTTCAAGTGCAACTCGTAATTACTCATTCATAATTTTACCCCAGCCTTAATTGTGAGCGTATTTCTCCGACAATTGAAGCAAACTATAGTATACTAGGTCCATTCATACATTTATTTATTGGTTCCAGCTCAAGCGTAAATTAACTTAATTGAAATTCGGGTCAACAGAGAGGCCAAGATAATGGAAGAAACTAATTAAGGAGGAGAGTGTTCCTACTGCCCACATGCACATATATGGTTTATTGTTACTTTGCGCATTTGTCGCTTAAATATTTTCAAATATTTTCCCTATTTGCTGACATTATTTGATTATTTGGTGAGTGTGTGCGGAATGGGGCGACCCATGGGTTACCAATTATTTTATTAATAAATATTTGAATGCGCACCACGGCCCTCATCGGCAGGCCACATCAGTTTCAATTAAAAACACATTTTGTGGTCACTGGTCACTGTGGGTTCTCTCTCTTTATAAGCCTCGCTTCTGGGTTCTAGATGTTATGCCTATAGGTGACACACCCAACCGGCACTTGAGGGTCTTCCCAAGCAGCCCAATGTGGGCACATTGACGAGAACGGAGGAGTCTTGTGGTGGCCATCAAACTGGATTTATAAAACCATCGATCGATATATGTAGTTGCCAATAATTTATATTGAGAACTGTAGTAGTTGCTAGTGTAAGCCACTTAGTGTCATCTAACTGGGTTTGTTTAAGGTGAGATTCTCAGCAGGCTGAGTTGTCAGTAAGTGGGGATAATTTTATAGATCATAAAGGAGGATTTTTATAATAGATACATATATTATATATATATACTGAGACAGGGGTTCTTAAAGTGTACGAAATTTATAAAGCATCCCCGAAATAGGGGGATATGCCCAAGTATACCCCAAAATATACCAGAATATACCAAAATATACCCAAATATATTCAAAATATACCAGAATATACCAAAATACACCCAATTACACCCAAATCTACCCAAGTATACCCAAAATATACCAGAATATACCAAAATATACCAAAATATACCAAAATATACCAAAATATACCAAAATATACCCAAATATATCCAAAATATACCAGAATATACCAGAATATACCCAAATGTACCCAAATATCACCTAATATACCCAAATATACCCAAATATACCCAAATATACTTAAAATGTACCAGAATATACCAAAATACAACCAATTACACCCAAATATACCCAAGTATACCCTAAATATACCAGAATATACCAAAATATACCCAAATATAGCAAAGTATACCCAAATATAGCAAAATATACCCAGAATATACCAAAATATACATAAATATAATAGTTTCTGACTACCCAAAAAAAAAGAACACCTTTCCCAACCACTTAGACACCTCTTTCATAGTGACACCTCTTTTGCCACAAAGAAAAGTTTTCAAAACCTCAACAACTAAACCTAACCCCAACTATATAATATCTTCTCTATTCACAAGAGAAATATATAATAAAGAGAAATATATGTATACTGCAAAAAAATACAACTGATCCTTAAGCCTTTGCACAAAACAAAACCGTACAGAGCTAGAGCGGCAGCTAACCGATTATATGTATAAAATATTTATGAAATATAACCTTGCAGAGACTAAGCCGATGGGTTTGAACCATTAGAGAGGCCAAGGAGCACCCAGGAGCAAAAACCTAAATTGCACAGAAAGTGTAACAAGCGGCACACGCACAGGCCCAGGAGGAGATCGGAACTCTATTCGGACTCCCTAAGATGCTACTGCATCTGCCTGAGCCACACACACAATAAATATACCATCGATATACCATCCCATCCTGGTAGGTTGCTCTTTCGACAGTGTAATCCCTGCACTTAACCCGGGTAATAAGATAAGTAAGGCAGATCCCAGGTTCCTGCTTCTGCGCTTGTTATCTTTGTAAATTGCATGTCGAGCACTTAAGCCAATATATATAGAGAAAAAGGGAGAACTCTGAAGGAAAACTGGTTAAGACATTTCCCATTTCTTTCCAAACCGAGTACGCGTGCTATATACTCTCTTTATTCCAATATTCCCATTTCTATTCTTCAATTCTAAAGTGATATAGTTAAAGGAATCCCAACGAAGCCGCAGTCCCGGACTGATTTAGCGACTTAGAGCTTAGGAGGGTAGCAAGGCTTAGGTAAGTGGATTTCTAAATTCAATCCGGAATCCAGGGCACATACGACTACGACGACGACGTGTTAAGTATATAATGCGCTCATCCGATCTATTTCAATAACAAAAATAAACCAAAAACCTACATAAGCCGGGACGAGGGCAACCCAATAAAACAATGCTAGTCTATATAGAAATTGTTGCAATCCGCCTGATCTGCGGATTGTTTTTCCATCTCTGAAGTTTGAGACCGAGTTTGAGTTTTGAGTTTTAAATGCAAAATATTTGAATCGTTGGCTTAAGGCGTGTGGGCCAAAAACCGATTTAACTCTTTGCCCAGGACCTAAGCTGAGCATAAGCCCCAAAAATATGTACATACAGAGACTTGGCAATCGAAGATTGTCTATATAGCTTAGTTTCTTTTCATTCGATGGTGAAATGAGCAGAATATCTGCCAGGGTTTTAGAGAGAAGCTGGTATTTAATCCTTTGAATAATAAATAAAAACTAACCAGAGGTAAATTTCTATGATAAATAATATTTAAGTAATAATAAAACATTTTTAAACTCACCCCAATGAAACATAAATGAAGTCCACTGTTTAGTACGTTTTTAACGATCTGTAATTAGTAAATAAAATGTATAATTATTGCAAGGATATTACAAATATAATACAAGTATATATAGCAAACTTTAAGAATAAATTTGAGTTACTATTAAAAAAGAATTATATATGTTAAGGATATTATTATTCTAAGAAAAGGAAAAAAAAAAGAATAGCATTGATAAAAAACCTCATAAAAAGTCTTTTATCTGTATTAGATATAAATATATAAACGCATTTTTTATATGACAATATAAATATTATAAATTCATATAATTGGTAGTTTTTTAAAGGAAGTTATTAGTAAACTAACTTACATTTTAGGAACCAAAAATAAACCATCCTTATAATTATACAAGTTCCTTTATTATCCAACTCCAAATCACCTTATAAATTACCCAGATATGACCCCGAAACAGAGTGGTAATTTCCATAAGATCCATACTATATTGCATAACTATAAACCCATCGAAAACCCTACCTCCTCATCCATTTCAGTTCCCCCTAAACCTGACACCTTATAAAACTGCCAGCTAATCGCTTCAATAACATGATTTACCAACTCACACACAACACACACACAATAATTTACAATTATTGAATCGAAGAAAAATGGGCAAACACAAAATATGATAATTGCTACCGATCCTCCGTCTATAGCTGCAGATAAAGAGCCAGAGACAGAGAGAGAGAGAGTGAGGAGATTAATCTAGTAACGATGATATTAATTATCATTTCGTTTACAAATCGCCTTTTCTGGGGGGAATCAAAAGCGAGGAAAGCGCAGTATTTATGATATGGCCGAGTCTCTTGTTATTGGGAAAGGGGGGAAAAACTTGTTGATGCCGATGGATGCTCCCTTTTTCTCACTCACATCACTATTTTTCCTTCTCCTGCAAACACATGTCAAGTGATCAAAGCATCTGAAGCCGCCGACTATGCCGTAGAAATTTCCAAAATAATGAAGATATCCACTGAGAAGCCGAGGAAACAGTTTGAGAAATTTCAGAACAACAACGTCCAAGTCGGTGCCCTTTTTACTATTTCTTTATACTATTTTCCCTAACGTGTTCTCATCTTTCAAATTGAGGCCTAAGCGAGTTCAGGGGTTTACACTGAGGGAAATTATTAGTGATGGAAGAGGAAGAATAATTTTATTTTTAAAGATATCCATAAAAAAAATATTTTGAAATCAGCATTTTGTCAGGAATTTTTTGTATCCTAAAGGATATAAAATAAATATCATAAATAATGAAGGATATAAAATAAATATCATAAATAACGAAGTATATATAGTATATAACTAGTTATTATAATTCAAATATAAAAATTACATTAAAACATTAAGAGAATATTTAAATAATACAGATACAATTTGTATCAAAATGAAATATTTAAATAATTACAAATTCAGAAAATAATAAATATTCCTACGACGGTAGAAGAAAATTCTTCTCTTAATAATTCTAAAAATGATGTAATATATCTTTAAAATGTCTTAAAAATTTCCCCCAGTGTAGCGCACATATTAGTTGAAAAATTGTATAACAAAAGTTAAAGAAAAATTGCCTGAGACATTTAAAAGAGAGATACCCGCCGTCGAAGTGTGCTCTTTCGCTGGCCAAGATCTATGGACAATGGCCTAGCTGGGGACGGGCACATAGACCGGGACATGGGAGCAGGGGGTACGAGAGTCCAGCAGCTATGGGATATCATATCGGATCGCTCAGGATCGTAGCAGTGTACCTGCGGTGCCCCGGGCCTCACAGCTGGAGTTGTCACTGGGCATGTAAAGAGCCAAACAAATCGAAGGATGAGAAGTCAATGGGTGATGGCTCATTTTCGAACCTCATCCGCCTCGGCTTTGGCATTTTTCTGCTGTTCCCTTTTTCATTTATTTTTTTTTTGGGAATCATTTTCATGTTTGCCGCTTTGCTAGAGCCAAACAACTAATTAAGTCATCAGGATGGATAAGGAAGCTGGGTAAATATTTAGCTGGACAGCAGCTGGAAGTCAAAATGAAAGAAAGAATGGTTTTGTAGAGGAAGAGAGCTGTGAGTAATAGTGGGTAAATTTTGTCAGGAAATAGTTTTAAGTTCCAAAGAAGTTAAATAAAATATTTAAAGTAAAAAAAAAGCAAACAATCTAAAATTCAACTAAAATTGAACTAAAATTCAACCAAAAATCATATAATTATCTTCAAAACCTTTTTTAGAAGTTTCGAGCTTCAAAATCATTCTGAAACTTTTTTTAAAATAAGAAAACTGTTTAAAATTTTTTTTTTATATCATTTATTTTATTTTTTTAAAATTCATTTTGAAATATGTACAGAAAGTGTTGACAAGGCAAACTACAAAGGCCTTCGATCGCAAGAAGTCTGCTCTTTCGGGATCTCGGCTGTATCCCTAAGATGTCGTTGCTCTCTTCCAGAGTTCCGATCGACGTTCCAGGTCGAATCGAAGGCAAAGTGCTGGGGAATTTGCTAAATTGCAGCATTTAGACGTCACTGGCGGGTTGGAAGAACCTGAAGGCTAGATCCTCGCTGGATCCAACGCTGCTCCGCCTGGTCCCTTGGTTGGTTTTTTGTTTATTTTTTGCTGGTGATCCAAAGGCTTGGTTTCCTTTTTTCCCAATGCATCCATTTAGCTGGCGGGGAACTTGCCAAAGAACTGCATCCGTTGGAAGAGTTCAGCGGAGTTCAGCGGATGAGGCGGATAACCCTGCAGCTGGGCGGCGGCGGGATGCTGAGGAGGAGCCTGGTACTGATGCATTTGCTGGTAGGCAGCCTGATAGGCGGCGGGATTCATGCGTTGATACAGAGCGGCAGCAGCAGCAGCAGCGGCGGCAGCGGCAGCTGCTCCTCCAAAGGGAACACCGGGATAACCATAGCCAGGAGCTGGAGCTCCATAGGGGGAACCACCGCCTGCCATGGGCGAGAAGATGGCCTGACGATAGGCAGCCAAACGAGTGCGACTGGCGCCGGGATTCTTGCGCCTCAGCTTGCCGGTGGTTTCGCCAATGAAGACCTCCTCGGCAGAGGGGTCCAAGATCCAGTAGTTGCCCTTGCCGGGATCATCGTAGCTGCGCGGAATCTTTGTAAAGCACTTGTTGAGGCTGAGATTGTGGCGAATGGAGTTCTGCCAGCCGCGCTTGTTGGCCTTGAAGTACGGGAAGCGGTTGATGAGATACTGATAGATCCCGTTGAGGGTCAAACGCTGCTCGGGGCTGTCCTGGATGGCCATCATGATGAGGGCATTGTAGCTGTAGGGCGGCTTCTTGTTGTCCGAACCGGAGGAAGAAGAGGATGAGGAGCTCATCTTTTGCTTCTTGCTGGGATTTCCCTCCTCTTCGGCGCTCTCCTGGTCCTCCTCCAGCTGATCTTCGAGGTCATCATCGAACTCCACATCCAGTTTGTCATTATTCTGAGAGGACAGACTCTCGGCAGCACTGCTCATGGGAGTGCTGGTCCTGCTGGGAGTGTCAAAGTCCTCAGAGGCGGAGAGTTCGCCATCAGAGTTGGAGTAGGGATGCACATACTGATGATGGGGCAGCTGATGATGATGATGCAGCTGCTGCTGCTGATGATGATGATGATTGGGCTCCTGCTTGATGACCATAACAGCCTGCTGCTGCTGATGGTTTACTTGGGGTTTCTTGGCCAAAATGGCATCGATGGAGAAGTTGCTCTTGAATTCCATTTCACTTTTCACCATTGTTCTGACTTGGTATAATAATTTCTTTGGTTTAAGTTTTCAGATTATATATTCTGCGGCACACACACGACTCAGGATGATCGCTTGAGAGATGCTTTGCGTTGGAAGGTAGCTCTGAACTGACTTCTCTACAGCACCGGCTCGGGCTATTTATAGTCCTACCCCCGGGGCTCTCGAAATAAAGTCTACAAAGAGCATACGAGAGAGAGAGTCCACAAGAGAGATAGGTAGATTACGGTCTACTTAGGAGAGAGAGAGAGAAAGTGAGAGTAGGTAGACGGAACCTGGGACTCCGCCCTCCATTTTGTTAACCATTTTGTTCCACTCGCCTTCCACACAGCCTTCCCTGAGGGAGAGCGTGAGTTGTGCCTTTGTTTGGGAACTTGTGGATGTTTATTTGCAGTCTTTGCTGCTTCGGCGTCAAAATATCCATTACATCCAATCCAAACAGGGTTGCCTCTCTCGCTGGCATTCGCTGGGGGTTGTTTCGCGAGCAGCGGCGGCGCTGTTTTGACTATTAATTGCACTAACAAGCGAGTTAATAAAAACAAAAACACGCACTGATTCCAAGGCGAGTTTGCAATTTAATCAGGATGTTTATTAGTTTTATACGAATTTCTAATTATTGAATAGATTTTGGTCGAAAAAGTGGCCTATTGCTTCAATAAGGAAGGTGGCAACAGTATTAGGGTTGTAAAAGATGTTGCAGGAGTTTAGTTTGTTTTGCATTTCACTTATATTTTATGATGACTTTGTATTTCTTTAAATTAAAACAAATTAGGAAATTTTTTTTACAACATGGCAACCCTAAATTGAGGAAACATCCCAAAAAACCTCGTCAACCACAATTAATCAACCTCAATTAATTAAAAAAAGTTCCTAAAACTGTCTTAAATATTAATTACATTCTTTTTTTGGCAAATAATATGATTTGTAATTGTTTAAATAATTTAAACTAAGTTTAAGTTCAAGATCTTAGAAGAAACAAAAGATAAATTATGATCGCTTTCTTGTCTTCGCTAAAAATTTTAAATATTTAAATATTATATTACTTCTATTCAAGTTTTATTTATATTTTAAATTTTAATGTTTTGTATAATATATTTTATAATATATTTTTATATTTAACAATGAATTCGCAGAATTTGTTGTCTTCAAAACTCTTTCTCTCTATTCCCCTGTCTCCGAGTTGCTCTTAATCCCGCCCAAACTAGTTCAAAGGGTTTCTCTAGTGGCCTGGTCCGGGGATTACGGTACACATAGATCCCGCCGATTCCCGATGTCTCGATCCCTCTGCCTGGGCTTACGGCACCCGATCTTCAACAGCTCAATGGAGCTCAGCTCGGCTCGGCTCAGGTAATCCGAAGGGGTTAAACGGGTTAACCCTTCCAAGCCAGCCAGGGATTTGTTCTAGTTTCGCGACAGATTTTCGAATTAGTTCTGGGCGCGCTTCGGCGAAATCAATACGTGGATCGGATCGACAATCGGCAATCCGTTCGAGATTAATAAATTTGGAAAATTACAAGCCAGATAAATATTTGTGCTTCCAGAGACTTTACAGAGAAGTTTTAAAATAGATTTCAAGGCAAAGTTAAGTTGTGTTTTGGTGACTTGTATGGGGGATTGAATTTTAGAGGTGAGGTTTTAATTTTAAGAAAATCTGGTAAGATCTAGGAGGTCATTTAGGGATTTTTGCATAAAAGGTAATATATTATTAGGTTTTTTTATGCTTTTTCATACTTTTTAGGGCATGTTTGTGATATATTTAACGAAATGTAAAGGATATTTATTTATTTTAAAATTATTTGAGCATATAAAAGTCAGAAAAAATGCCAGTAATATCCTAAAAAAATGTTATTAAATATTTAGAGGTTTTTGCATAAGGAATAATCATTTTAAAGGACTCTTTAAGGTATTTTGAAGTGATTTAAAGGATATATATTTGACTTAAAACAAGTTTTTATAACACAGAAATGACTTCATATATTTATCTTAGTTTTTCCCAAAGATCATAGCAATGTTGACAATTTCAAGTGACTTCCCTAACGACACATGCAACTCATGTGGCTAATAGAGGAAAAAATATTCTACAGATATCCTTGAAGATCAAAGGAAGCGTCTACTAAGGCTCTATATAGTACAAGTACTTGGTAGCTGATTTTTCGATTGGAATTTCAACTGGCAACGGACCGAGACTGGACACTACAATAACAAGGAAGTACAAGTGGTCTATGTTTTATGTTTTTATGGCATGTTTTTGTTAGAACAATTGAACAAATATACGGACAGCAGCGAGATGTACGTAAATTGGGCGAAAGTCAAGTACACAGACAATGAAGACGTCAGCGCTGTGGGTTATTACAGACGGATCCATAGAGAGAGAGAGAGAGATCTAGGGAGAGATCTCGGTATAAATGGTCTGATGGTTGGTTGGGGATTGTCGGCTTTGGTCGTTTGATATCTTAGACAACTTGACAAAACAATCAAAGCAACAAAACACATGTTCCAAATGACTGTCTATTAATTTGCTTCCAAGACCCCTACTCATATTTTTTCTACATTTCTTTATTTTTGGCCACAAAAAAGCAGAAAACAATGGAGTAGAAAAAAAGTAGGCAGCGCACTTTACACGCAGTAGTTCTCCAATTTGCCGATGATGATAATGATGCACTCTCCGAAAAGTCGGCAAAGTTGAAAGTAAATAAAAAAACAGAAAAAGTAGGCGTTAAGGCCAGGCAGCAAGCAGGTTCAGTTACTATTCTCTTTTTCTTTCTTTTCTTTCTCTTCTAAGCGATGGGATAAATGAAGATTTGAACGCCTCGATTTTCTTTTTGCGGCTTCCTCTTCCCCCTCTTTTTTCCTCTCTCTCTAATTGAGTTGGAAATCTGTGTAGATTTTCCTCTTGTTTTTTGCAAAAGATGAAAGGTTTAATGCCGACACGGGCTCTATGACTCCCTGACTTTTCCTGACTTTGGCGGTGTGCATAATTTTGACAGCCGCGACAAAACTAATTGATTTGTGAAATCCCCTAAGTCGAGGCAAAAACCACAGGCTCGCAGGACACACACATTGCGGAGGAGGAGGAAGATTAAAGATATAGAAGGTGGGGTGCCTTTAAGGATGCCGATAAAACGATGAAATTTTATTATAATATAGAAATCCTTTTTAGATGTGCATTATTTTATGTTAACCCTTTAAATATTTATAAAATAATATTATAAAGGTAAATATGTTTTTCAAGAACCCATTTTAGACTCTACATTAAATTTTCAACCGTTTTTTTAGACCTCGAAAATAATTTAAATAAAACAAATATCAAAAACATTTTTGGGAATATTTTATGAAATTTTTTAAAGAGTTCTACATAATTATATACCTGTAAAAAATTCTAAAAATATCTTTAACATTTTTAAGGACCCATTCTAGACTCTAAATCAATTTTCAACCTTTTTTCTTTGTCTCGAAAATAATTCAAGTAAAATAAATATCAAAAACCTTTTTAAGGAATTTTTTATGTAATTTTTTAAAGAGTTCTACCTAATTATTTACCCTTAAAAAGTCTTTAAAAAATCAATAGATATATCTAACATTTTTAAGTATCCATCCTTGGACTCAGACTGAAATTTACAACATTTTTCCCCCGGCCTCGTAGAGATAATTCACTAAAACGAATTGATTACGAATTCGCAATCCCTCCTTGGGACACACACCTTGAGCAGACCGAGAGCATGTGGTCGCTGATTGGGTGATCAGAGCACGATCAGGACCGCACCGCGGTCACCTCGGTCACCAGGACTCCACGCTGGCTGGACATTATGGTTTCATTGCCAGAAACCACACTCGGGCGTTGCCTTGACAGAGGAGCTTCTCTTCACGCGTTGTGCTACGCCTGGCCCATTAGCTGGCCGAAAAAATCGAAGGAGAACTAAGGACAAGAAGACGTTATCCTTAATGCTAAGGATATAATCTATAGAATAAGACCAAGCGAATTCCAAGTAGACACCGTGGCCACAGACAATGTCCATGTAATTTTCAATTAACGCCACAAGATTTCCATCCTCCTTCTGATCCCAGGCAGAACTTTCGCCTCCATTTCGTTCCACTGTGGGTGAGCATTGAGTCTCATAATTGATCGTAATGTGCGATATTCCTTTGAGATGTCCCTGCTGTCAGCAGTCCTGCAAGACTGTCACATGGCATCAGCAGGACATCAGGCCAGCCCGAGCATTTGTCGCGCTCAGCGAGTCGTCGTCGTCGTCGTCGTCTCGCACTTTGCCTTTCAGCAGCCATTGTCAGCAGCCCTCGTCCTGCATATCGACAGGATATGCATAGGACACAGGCCGAAAAATACTTTCAGTCCGATTTTATGGTCCAAAACAATGGGCATGATCGATCTTTCGATCAACACGATTTTTTATGCATTCAAAACGAAACGAGCTGAGAGAACTGTCCCTAACCACAGGTCCTTTTCTGGGTTTTCTTCAGAAGCCTCAATTTTTATTGATAAATCCCAGATTTTGAATGAATCCCGCCAAAACGGATTTAATTTTATATTTCACATTTACTATATGGTTTTATGACTTCAAAAATCGAGGGTATTTCAGGTAACAAAGAGGTTTGAAATTGGCAAGTTTATTGCTCAAAAAACAGGTAGGAATATTTTATATTCTTGTTGTAAAAGAATAAATAAATTATAGATATAATAAATAATAAATTAGGTCAAGGCTCAACTTCTCCCCAAACTTCCCTTTTGTTTTTTTAAGAATTTCCCTCGCCTTCAAAGAACTCCAACATAAATAAAATTCAGTTGTCAAAAACTAATATTTCCAGCTATTAAACGGACTCCAGTTCTCGAGAGGCACCACCTCCTTTTAGCTCCTCCTTGAAGGCGGCTAAAATTTGTTTTATTTTCCAACCATATGTGTCAGAAAGTTCCACTTAAGTAGAGACGCCGCCCAAGGCACAGCTGGAGGTCCTCCTGACCAGCCTTTCTTTGACAACTTTATAGGCTCTCCTCGTACACCCACTGAAAATCGATCAGTTCCATGACCGGCACACATAAAAAAGCAAGATATACGCACTCTGCAACTTATCGATTAAGTTGTTCGTGCGGTTTGGGATCAGTATTCCAGACAGGATGCCAGGATCGAATAATAAAAGGCAACTCCATTTTGCAGCTTGCCAGGCCGGCAAGCCAGAACTGAATTGATTCGTCACGCAGATTTCGATACATTAAATGCAATCATTTGACAACAGGACGAAAATATTTTCATCCATTGTGTCCTAACAATATGTGTGTGTGTGTGTGTGTGTGTGTATCCCTGAGCCCTTGCAGGTTTCCCTGATGGTGGTGCTGGTGTGCAGGACTCCCCCCCAAAGCGTAGCAAATGCGTGGCTAAGGATGTGCTCTCTGCATAGGATTCTATCTCAGGCTCCGCTCTATGGCTCTACTTGGGCGTGTGAAATCGGGAAACAACGTCCTGGGAGCTGGCGATAATTGCTCGTTAGTAGCAGGCACCATGTCCATGATGCGGTTCTCGATCCCATTCGGATTAAGATGTCAGAAAGGATGATGAGGATCTTTAGAGGTGACTGTACTGGCGTATTGCGAAGTATTATTATTTAAGGGGTCCCTATGTTTGTTTTCTTATTCACGATTTATTTGAAAAAATTCTTCCTCATGTTCTTTTTTTAGACTTCTTTCTTTCTTTCCTCACAGAAATGCAATTATAAAGCTAAGGAATATGCAATTTATAGGATGTTACACTTATTTATTTTCAACAATTATTCAAGATTGAATAAAAAAAATATATGGCAAAGATTTATTTATTTTTATGACGATTTTCTATCCTTGCCATAAAATAACGCCTTTAATGGAATGGAATATATTATTTTGATAACTTTAAAGGTATGAAATATGAGGTTTATGTTTCTATAAGGGCAAGGGATATGAAAACGATTAAAATCATTTTTTTTATACTTCAAAAGGGTTAAAAAACATTTGTAATTAGCCAAGTTAACAACAGTCCCTTTAGCGCAGTGGAAAGCGCGTTGGATTTCTAATCCAAAGGTCGCGGGTTCGAATCCCGCAAGGGATGTACGTTTTTTTTTATAATTGTTATTTTTAATTAAGATGTTTTCTTAAAAAAAAATAAAACAATTCTATGGACCATATATGACGAATGTAAAAGAAATTAAACATAACATAAGTATGCAGTCGACTTTTAGACATTAGATTGAGAATCATTACCTTATAAATAAATAAAATTATTATTTATTTATTTTGTAATAGTAAATCCCGTTTTCTTTATAAATATTTGATTTGATTTATTTGATATCACACATGGGTTGACACCTTCAGAAAAATTCACACCTCACAAAAAAGGCTCATAAAAGTATCATCCTGCTGATCTAGCCATCTCCAGCGATTACAAACATTATTCTTTCAGCGGAGCAAGTTCCCCGAAAACCTATTAAAAACAAAGACAGTGCCAAAATGTGACAACATAATCCACATAAAGTAGCCAAGAGAAGACGGAGATTCCCTTTGAACTATATATATCTGCCATATATCGCCCGATCATCGTCGTGATTTTTGTCTAATCTCTGTGATTTTTTGTGTGACAACATAATCAAGGCAAGTCGGCAAAAGATCACACCGGCCGCATGTCCTTTTGGAGGAGGAAAAAAAAAGAAGTACTAAAAAGGAAGCCGATCAACGTGCCGAAAGGTGGAAAGTGTGTGCGTGTGGAAATGTCACCTGAAAAAGGAGCAAGGAGCAGCCGACTTTGATGCCTTTGTTTTTGGGAAAACATTTTATCACATTGTCATTGCGGACAGAGCAGGAAAAATAGGAAAATAGGAAAAAACCAGCCGCCGCCGCCGCCGCTGCCAACAAATGTCTCAATTATTATACGTTTTTCGGCATTTCGGACTTTGACTTTGACTTTCATTCTATTTGAGCGACTTTGGGCCACGCCTTTATGGTATAGACCCCGAGAGGGGCCTCCTGCACGTTGCCCCGCAGCGGGAATCCTTGATTTATGCGACGGCGATCCTTGATCCTGGACGCAATCAAAGGAAAACTCAAACAATATGCAGTATAATCACCACAAATGATCGCAGCGCGTGCAAAATGTTTGAAGGAAGCGTCGTTAGCATCCCCACATCACCCAAGGAATAAGCCAACACAATTAAAAAGTCAAAAGGAGGGACGACCGATGGAAGGACGGACGATGGCTAAGCGGATTGCTGCCTGCGTTCTGCCTTTAATAGTCTTAAAAATTGATTCCTTTTTTCTTCATCTTTTTTGGTCTTATTGAAATGAGCAGCAGACGGCTCTTTCTGCTCTTCTTTCGGACGTGTTAACATAGCAATTAACTTTTACAAGGCCTGCCGCCGTCGCTAAGGAGCAGGGAATTTATGTTTGAATTTATGCGGCAACAGGATATGACCAGGGGATAAAGGATCACGCTAAGAAACACACATCTAACAGCTGGCAAATATGACGAAGAAGATGATCGGTTTATGGACGTATTGGAATGTGGAATGTGCTTCGAGCCAAGGTGTGAAGCGGCAAAGAGTGAGTTAAGGGATCAAAAATGTTATTTAATGTTCGAAAAAACACCTGAGAATTATGATTATTATATGAAAAATATTCAAAATGGGTATAGAGGGTATATTTTGGTTAAATTTTGGTATATTTGGGTATATTTTGGTATATTTAGGGTATATTTGGATATATTTAGGGTATACTTGGGTATAGTTGAGTATATTTTGGGTATATTTTGGTATATTTTGGGTAAATTTGGGTATATTTGGGTATATTTTGGTATATTCTGGTGTATTTTGGGTATATTTGGATATATTTAGGGTATACTTGGGTATATTTGAGTATATTTTGGTATATTTTGGTATAGGGGTAAAGAGGAATGTAATTTGCATAACTATAAAAGTGACAAAAAAATATTAGAATATTAATTTAAAGTAAAATAGATTTTTTTGACAATTTTTTTTTATTTTTACGCTTTTGTAGAAATCTAAAATTCCATCAAAAATATTTTTTACAATTTTCTAAACCGGGTTCCATGATTTTCTAAAACCATTTAAAAAATAAAATATTTACTAATACAAATTGTTGCTCATAAACATAATTGTAGGTTATTGTATTTCATAAACAGATAGAATTTCTCTTAAAAAATGTAAAAAAAAATTTTCTCAACCTATATTCATTATTTTCTATTCCTTTTTAAATTATTAAAATTTGTAAACTTAATTCTAGTAGAGAAAACTATCCAACTCCCCCACAAACCCAAGCTGTAATTAATGTAAGAGCTTTGTTATTTACTTGATCGGATTTCTCCACTTTCAATTAAATGACTTCCTTCCTCTGCCGAGGCGTGAAAGTGTGTCAGACACAGCTCCAGCTCGTGGCGCACTTCCTCGACAATGGACAAGCTATAGCCTCAACCTCAACCTCAACCTCGACCACGACCATTAAACCATAGCCATAACCCGGCTGGGATCACACCTCGTTGACATAATGACAAGATGGGAAATGCGTTTGGTCTTTTGCCGCGACGGCTGACACTTTCTCATTAACACAAAAACAAGGCGCAAAATTCGCTGACATTTCCGAGGCGCCGAGCTAATGTCTAGCGCGGGGCTTGTCACTTTGGGAAATTCGATATTGCCGGTGGAAAATTCAAGCGGGGAGAGGAGAAAAGAAACACATGCGGCAAGTGAAGTGTTTAGGCGTGGACGTGGCAACACAGAGAGGAGCCCAAAAAGGAGGCAGTGCCGTCGATGTGTTTGAAAGTCGGTTAATTAAAAAAAAAAAAATAGAGAAAAATCCAAACTCAGTCCAGAGGAAAGGAGACCCACTCTCGACTGACTCACTCAAATTTCATCGAACGAGAACGTGCAACATCAAAGGCAGCCGTGGCGACCGGCGACTTGTATGTTTTCATTGCTTCAAATTGGAAAATGTCTTGGCATTGGAAAATATTTGGTTATCATTTTGGGTAAATATGTGAGGATAACGAGGCAGAGGCGTGGCTGTAGCAGGGGCAGAAAAAGGATAGAAGGCTTCAGGGAAAACAAAGGGTTTTTAAGACACTTAAGCACTTGGAGAAATAATCAGAGAAATTTGTTATAAAAATCTTTAATTAAATTAAATAAATTGAATACATAAATTAGAATTTTGTTTAAATATAAATAAAAGATTTTTAAGAGTCCTTTGAATTTCTTGCTTCTATTAACCTTTTCTTATAACAGTATTGAATATTTCCACTACAAAACAAGTCGAAAGGTGTTTTCTCTCCAAAACTCAGGTGTTATTTTTGTATTTTTGATATTTTGGAAGTCAGCCTCCGTCCCAAAAGTCGCCCGCTGGCTATAGCCTCGCCGGACGGCAGCAGAGATCGAAAGGTTAGTGTTAAATGTCGCCGATTTGCACCAGCAGTGCACCGGAGGTGGGCAGCAGGAATAGAAATCGCAGGACTAGAATCAAAAGTCAGGGGGGGAGCCACGCGGCAGGATGCGCTGCGCCTGCCTGTGAAATGATGAGCCTCGAGTATAGAGTGCGCGTCTCTGAATGGCTCAAAGGACTCAAAGGACTCTCTGGCACCCGCTGGCATTGACAGGCCGACGACAGCAAGCAGGCCAAACTCAGCTGCTCCGAAACAGAGCCGAGCTGAGCAGCATTGCCTTGTGTCCTTGGGACTCTGCCACTCGTCCTTGAGACGCACCGATGTGTGGCCAAAGTAAATGGCATATTTTGGCCTCTCCTTGGTTAACCGTACAAATCTCTTTTCCGTGTGGAAACTTTGACATTGAACGTAAGGACGATCCCCGGCTCTAACGCAGAATTGTGGCCATACATTGACCTTCAGAGGATCGAATAAAGATCCTGTCGCGTTTGTATATTCCGTCACAGTCACGATATATCAACAAGACATTAACTAAACTCAAGTTTGGTGTTTAATTCTTTGGTTTTTTCGGTTGACCATTCAAGGTCCTTTAAGGGGGAACTAATATGGATATTATTAGTGAGGAAAACCTTAAGAGATTTGAGGATATTTTGATTTTGAAATGTATCTATTTGTTTAAATTTTATTATAAAATTTTTGACGTTCTCTGATGAATAATTTCGGGAATTAAAGGTAGACTAAAAATATTATTTTAAGGTTTTAGTAAATATATTTCATATATTTTATATTTCATATTTTATATATTTATATTTTATATTTTATATATTTTATATATTTCCAAAGTGTTCTGATTTTAAGATGAGAATAAATCCCTATTTTTTCTTTATTTTCTACCCTGAGTTTCTATCCGTTAACTTTCCCTCAACTTCCTATCAAAAACTCATGGAAAACAGCAACACATTTATTTATTTGATTTATTTTAAACTACTTTCCTAATTTTGAAAAAATCCTATTTAAAATCTTTTCTTTTTATTAAAGAACTAAAATCACAAAAATGAGTCACTGACTTGAATATCGAAGATCTTCCAAGGCAGCATCCCGTTGCGAATTCTCTATAAATTCTCTATAAAACGGCTATCGCTTAATCTCAAAACATTTGCTATTAACAATTTGGTCACCGATCGTTGGGTTTCCCGTATTTGTTTTATTTTATTTTATTTCCCTGATATATATATATATTTTTTTCCGTTCACGGCTCAGTGGCTATTGGAACAATCAAACTAATGGGGCACCGCAGAAAACAAGGCAAAGAGGAAACCTCTTGTGTTGGTCAAATTCACTTCCACTTGATTACGTGCAAAGCTCAAATCTGTTGCGGAAATCATTTAAATGGAATTAATGCTTGAACAAAACATGTGAAAACTATCGTTCCACAGCGAAATAAATATATATATAAATATATTTCTTTTGATTTCGGTTTTTGTGGAGTTTTTTGGCGGGGTGTGTCCTGCAAAAAGGTAGAGCAGGGCGTGTGCAAGCCTAGCGGGGTAGCAAAACAGTCGATCCCTGGTTCACTTTTGGGTTATTTTTAGATTTCTAAAAAAAGGGGAACAGGACTCTTTGGAAAGCGGGAGATTCCCTTAATTAGTTTGGTGGCTTGGCCTGCGGTGGAGACTCACTAGTGTGAGGTTTGAATGTTGAAACGAGGCTTTATTTATTAAAACATGTGCAAATATTTTAAAAAGGGGCTAAAAATGGCTTTTTAAATAAGTTCTTTAATATAACATTTATCATAATTAATAATTTCACCTCTGTAAAATTGTTCCCCATAAAGTTATCACAATTGTATCTCAAAGAACCCATTAAAAATAATCTAAATAATTACATAACACTTAGAACTAGATAACATCTCAATCCCCTGTGAATCCTTCCACATCCTACCTCAAAATTATCCATATTAACCACCACATAATGTCCTTTTCTTTGGAGGGGAAAAAGTGTAAATCAGAGATGCCAGCATCGCCACTTGTACGCCGTCGCATTGCACTTAACCAGGAGGTGAAGAGAAGGAGGAGCAGTCTAAAGCCCAGAGACACGAGACAAAAGTGGCACGAGGCAAGGACCATGTGTTTTTTTGTTCCCCCCTTAAAAAAACTATGTAAAAAGCATCATCCTTTTGGCAGGACACGGACTGAGGCAAGCACGTGACAATTGCGTCAACAGATTTTTCGCTGAGATGAGCACAAAATATGTTAACAACAAAAATAAAGGCAACAAAACGTGAGCAGAGAATGGGAAAGTTTTTGGGGGAGGGAAAAAGGTGGAAGAAGGAAAAGCCAGACAAAAAAGCACTGCTGCTGACAATATTTATGCAGCAGCCAGCACCAACAGCAAAGTGGAAATGGAAATGGAAATGGAGGGTTTGGAAAATGGTGCTTTCCAAGGGGAGACCTTCAGGGGGCTGTTTGTTTTTGCATTTTGTCTACATTTTGCAGCTTTTGTTTTATAATTTGGACCCCGCAAGGCGACAAAACTCGAAGAGGCCACAACAACAAGAAACAATGGGTATTAAAAAAAGGAAAACATGGTTTATGAGATTTAAGAAATGGAAAAGAATTGGAAATATCTCTTAATAAGGTTCTAAATTTAAAAAAAAAAATATTTTCAGGGATTCAAGTAACTTTTTGTAAACCTCATGGAATAATGTTAATTTCCTAACAAAACCTTACAAACTTAACACTGCTAACGTAATAATTAATTATTTAAGAATGTAAACATATGAGATATACTTAAGAATTTAATAAAATAAATTTAAAATTAAATAACTTAACTTATAAATATTGATTTTTTGATTAGTTTGATCGATTATTGGAATTTATCCTTATAATACTCTACAGATTCCTAAAAAAATTTTCTTAATATATAAAAAATTAATAGTAAAATTCTAAAGAGTCGGAAAACCCAATATCCCCATTCTATTTTCCAGGATATCTCACAAGCTCTCCAGCGATCGAACCGCTCTCGATGATGTTGTTGTCGCCACTGCTGTTTGTGGCTGTTTCCGCTTCCTCTTTTGCGCAAAAACTCGAGGCATCTGCGGTAGGTTGGTCCTAGCTCCGGGTCTCTCCTCCCCCTGGTCCTTTCTCCTCCTGCCTGTAAGGTCCTGTTCCTTCCTCCTCCTCCTGGCTGTAAGGTGGTTTGTTCCGGAGGGGGCCCAACAGGCACCGCAGTACGTGACGAAGAACAAAAGAAGGCACTTGGGCACTTGCATGCGCTTCCTGCCCGATTTTCAGGGGTCCTTCCTATCGTCCGTGTTGTGTTTTTTTTAAAAACTTACTTGCTGCTGCTGCTGCTGCTGCTGCTTTTGTTGTATCCACAAAAAAGCACGCTTATGATAATAATAATGGCATTATGTATTGTATATACCTAAAAGTAACAAAGTGTATATGAAAAATCTTGCCAGCCGCAGTCCTTTTTTTCTGTTTTCTATTTTTTTTTTATTGCGCAAAACTTGTCTAACGAGATTGTTAGAGGAGAAATCAAGTGGGGATTATTTATTTAGGGTTCGGGGAGGGAAACTTTATGCGAAATTATAACTAAATTTCAAAAAAAGTCATACAAAAATATAAGAAAATATTATTATAATAAATATGATTATAATAAATATTATTTGATTTTTTCCAAAGGTTTCATTAGTATTTAAATAACAATAACTTTCTTAATTAACTTTTTTCTAGAGTAAATCATAGGTTTTCTTAATTTTCTTTACCTTAAAATAAATCTTAAATCCGAAATCTCATAATCCTTTTCCCAGAAACTAACCATAGCAATCCCCTTTTCCACCCACGCAGGTTTTTATATTTATTTTTTGTTTCGCCATAAATAAATATTGACTTTGCATATTTGTGAAAAATATTTGAAAACCACAAAGCGAAATTTCTTCTCTATTTTTTTTGCTATTTATTTATTATAGAATTTAAGGAAAAGCGATAAACCAAAAACAAACAAAACAAAAATTCGGTTGGTAGCTCACAAAATAAACAAACGAAGCCGCAAAAGATACAGAGGCAGGTAGAATATGGAATAAATCTCGATATCTGGTGGGCAGCTGCTGCTGGTTGGTGGGCGTTGCTAATGTGTGAGCCAAAAAGTAAACAATTTGCATTTTTCCCTTAATGAAAAAATAATATTTATAAGAAAATATTGCAATCTGAAGGAGTGTCAATAGAATGGCAACAAAGAAATGAAATTGTAAACAAAAAATAACATTTAAACATTGTAAAAAAAATTAATAAAGAATTCTGGAGTTTATTTTAATTATTAAATATATATAAATATATCAAACAAATATTTGTAGACATAAAATAATACAATTAAACTAGAGAACTATTTTATATAAGGCATTATTTAATAAATTAATATTTATAAACATAAAATAAAACTTAATTAATTTGAATTGAAATAGCTACAATTCATAAAACGTTTTGTTTATTATTAAAAACTCTTTTAAATAAAAAACTAGCTTTTATTGATGTTAAATTAACTAAATAAAAGGCTTCTACTAATAATTAAGAATTTAAGGATCTCCCTAAACACAAAACTAAACCAATAAATATGAAATAAACTAATAAGCTGTTGCCATACGGCTAAATCTACAATTAATAGCTCCCTCTCACCCTTATTTTCCCCTGGAAATTCCCAAAATTCCCCCATTTGCTCCACCAATTGGTTGGAACATAAAGTTCAACAACAAACATAGCAATAAACATTCATAGCAGACATTTCCCTTAACAAATTAACACTTCATATATATTCTTTGCACACACACACACACATTGTGATATCTGAAGTGGCACATAATCCACGACGATTTTCCTCCGTCATCCAATCCCCAATCTCCATATGGTTGCAAACAGGAAGCTAATCCTGCTCAGTGATATATCAACATATTTATGGTAAAGGGATCAGAGGGGGCTTAGGGTAGAAGGAGCACCGAGCAGTCAGTGGTTGGCCATATGTTCGACTTTGGGGATATTTATAGGCTCGACTTCAACCGCAAAAGGTCTATAAAATTTTATGAACAATTTCAAGTGATGAGCGACGGCTGCTGCTTAGCAACTATTAATGTTTAATAAACAATTATTAGACAATCCAACACACATTTCTTTTGTGAGAGCTTTGATCTCTTCTCTGACTCACCCAGAGAAATCTCTCCTCTTGGGGAGTAGAGTAAAAATAAATACGAGTATCGAATCGGGTAAATTATGCACACGAATTCCCATGAATCATAACAATAACAATGGAGGAATATCTGGGAGGTGGGATATCTGAGAAGAGCAATCTCTACGAGAGGGAATCCATCAAGGAACACCTTAAGCGAGGCGATTGACAAGTCATGGAAGGGGTTCCTTAGGGCTCTTTGAAGTTTCAGAGATAGAATGAGATGATTCTCTATAAATCATAACAAACACTTTGGGATATACGAGATTTCTTAGCATTTTTAACAGTATTTAAACATTTTTTCACAATATTTAATAAAATAAATATTATTTACCAAGATTATTACATTTTAGGGAGTAAAAGAAATTTCTTAAAAAGGTATTTGGTATTTTTTAAGAACTTTAAAATAACAGGTTAGTCAAAAAACCAATCTAGAAACCGTATTTAAATTTTTAATTGTATTATTTTGTATTACAAATTAAATTATTGCCAACAAAATAATCTATACATAATTATTCATAAAAAAATATATAGAAAGGTTTAAGAAACCCTATATTTAATATTTTTATGTGCATTTTTCTAGAAGAACAATTTTAAACACAACCAAAAATTATTATAGAAAATTTATTTGGAAGATAAAACGGTACTCTAATATAAATAATTTCCATTTTCCCAAGAGCTAACTTAATTATTTCCTTAGTGATAAGAAAACTATATCAAATATCGCGCTATTTATACTTAACAGCCTTCAAGCAGTTTTCCCTGCACTGCTTGCCTTAAATCCTAACATAACAGTAACAGCTGATATTCTCTCAAGGTTTACCAACACTGGAATTGCATTTAGAAATTTCCACCAATAAAAAAAGAAACACAAATTGTTAAAATTGCTATTTTTCCCAAACAACTAAAGATTAATTTATTAAAAAATCAATAAAGAGTTTACTGAGGTGGAGGAGGACTTCCAGCAAGCTTAAGCTGGAGCTGGACCCGAAGAGGAAGAAGAGAACCGAAGCTATAAACCATTTCCCACATTGAATGAATTTCCAAACAAGAATCTTTCAAAATGGAGCGCAAGGAAGTGGACCAACAGTTCATGGATCACGTAAGTGTGGAATTCCAATGAAACCCTAAAAGATTAACCGAATTATTCCATAATTTCCCCTACAAAATAGTCCCTCCTGGCCACGGAGCTAATGCGGGATCCAAATCACTTTATAATGGATCTTATAGATCACACCTACAAAGCGGAAGGACCCACCAATCTCAGCACAAATGCCGTACACGGGAGCCATCATCCCGCTGGAGCAGCCTTCGCGGATGTGGAGATCAAGGACACCCTGACGCCGGAATCCCTAAACACTATTTTTCAATTTGTAAACAAATCTTCGTCGTCACCGGAAAGCGTAGAGCAGCAGCAGCATCAGGTTAACCATCAGCAGGAAGTTAACCAGCAGCCTGCATTTCCTGCTCTGGGTAACATTGAGCCCATATCAGTGCCCATCATGGATGTGGTGGCCCCCGAAGAGCTGCTGTATGCCTCATCCGCCTGCATGAATGCGCGAAAGGTGCTTCCCCACAAGAAGCGCATCTCCAGGAAGCTGAAGGGCAACATGGACAACGATATGCTGGTGGAGCAGCAGCAACAGCACAAGGAGCTCGTACAGGAAGATGTGCCAGATGTCCCAGGCTCTTCGGCGCTTTACAGCTGTGAGATTTGCGGTTATGCGGTGCATACACAATTGGATTTCTTTGCCCATCTCAAGCAGCACTATGAGCCCACGGAGCAGCAGCAGCGACTGGTTGTTCAGGATCATCATCCCCAACAGCAGCAACAGCAACAGCAACAGCAGCAGCATCATCAGCAGCAGCTCCAAAAGGAACCACTGGACATGTGCGGCTTGTCTGCTCAGGATAAGGTTAGTCTTCTTCCCTTTTCTAAAGTTCTAAAACTCTAAACCTCTTCTTCCTGCCTGCAGCTCCAACAGGAACAGGCCAAACTGGACCAAGTCTTTCACGATGTCCAACTAAACTTTGAGAACTTCCACAACATCAGTCACCATCATCATCACCACCATCACCACCACCATGTTGATGACGATGACGACGACGACGATGTTGTTGTGGCCAATGATGTGGGCGTCAACATGGTATTACCTGGCCAAACCACGGATAAACTTAGTCCCGTTGTGGTGGTGGTCAACTCGAATGCCACGCCAAATCCCTTACCCGTAGCAGTGGACGATGATGTGGAATTCAGCGACACGGAGGACATGCTGGAGGGCATACGGAATGTAGTGGACAAGGTGTCCATAGAGGATACCTGCGATGAGCTTGTGGATCTGGAGTTAACCTCCAGTGGAATGACGGCCCCTTGGTTTAATAATAACTTTAGGGACATCACTTTTCCGGCTTTGCTGTTACCGGGAGAACCGCCACCGTCTTCGTCTTCGTCGGTGGCTTCAGCTTCAGCAGCTCCTGCACTGCTCAAGGAGAATACGGACATGGTGGCACTGGATTTTCTAAATTCCGCAAGCGAAGTACCCAAGACGGAAAACAAAATGGACAAGGCTAGCGAAGATATGGAACAGACCTTGCTGGTGGCACCGCCATCACCTCAGGTTGCTGCTTCTCTTCCTTCCCATCCACATCCTCATCCCAACTCGAACTCTTCCATTGAACAACTTCGTCGGTCTCCTTTGATGCTAAACGAAGGCTTCAAATTGGAGGAAGACGACAGCAGGCCACATTCGCCCTTCGACGAAGAAGAGGAAGATCACCAAGAGACTGATGAACATCAAGAGAACTTTTCAATTGCGGGAGTAGACACCAGTTTGTCCGAGGATGTGAGCGGAAAGGCGAGAAGAAAACACTTTTGCGACAAGTGCAGTCGGGATTTCAACTCGTATAATGCCCTGAAGTATCATCAATATACACACAACCAACAGAGATCCCACAAATGCGAAAGCTGCGAGAGATCCTTCTACACACAGAGTGCACTCAAGGCCCATGAAAGAACACGTAAGTTTATAGAGATTTATAATACTAATACCAAGCACCAAGCATCCCCCTTTAACCCTTTACAGATTCCGGCGTGAAGCCCTTTAAATGCGAAAAGTGCGACTTTAAATTCCGACAATGGGGCGATCTCAAGTATCACATCATCTCTCGGCATAGCGACATTAAGGCTCACATGTGCGAATTCTGCGGCAAAAGCTTCTCCCGGCGTTATTCCCTCGTCCTTCATCGGAGAATTCATACCAGCGAAAAGAACTATGCCTGTCCGTTTTGCGAAAAAACATTTCGCGCCAGCTCCTATCTGTTGAGTCACATTAAGGTCCACACCGGGGAGCGACCCTACGAATGTTCGATTTGTGAGAAGAAATTCCGGGTATCGGGAGATCTCAAGCGACATTCCCGCATCCATGATCCCGCCAGAAGCGGGCAGAGTGCCAGGGAAAAGGGTGGGAAAAAGACGGAGAAGGCCGAGACTGTTAAATTACAGGATCAGGACGACAACCACACACAAAACCACAAGTCTGAGCGGAAATTACTTGGCTCATAGCCACGAGATGCTGTGCCAAGGTTTCTTTAAAATAGGTTTTAGGTATTTGTAAAATATATGTAAATAAATAATGGAATTTAAGTGAGAAATAAATTAAGAAAAATCTAAGGCTTCACAAATACAGACTTTAAAGTAAATATTTAAGAAATAAAGAAAAGGTAAAATCATATAAGCTTGAAGACATGTGAATCTTATATGGGAAAAACTTGGTCTTCTTGTAATTAAAGCTTTTCCTGAAAGGTACAAGCATTCCCATGAATGAAGGGAAATCAATTCATTCATTATTGGGAGCTTAACCGAAAGAAGATGTGGATTCAACAAAGGACAATATAAGAAATAAAATCATATGGGATAAAGAAATATAGAATTATTAAAAAGCCAGAGAAGGAGAGAGTGAGAGCTGTAGAGCCAGCCGCTTTCTCTCAAAATTGTTTGAATTTTGTTGTCAAAATAAAAATCATAAATTAAAAACTACAAATAATAAAACAATTAAAAACTAAAATGAAATTAATGAAAATATATATAATGCAGTAAAGTTTGAAGGATTTTTTTTCATGTTCCCACGTTGTTTAAAAATAAAAACGTTTACTCCAAAAAACTTCTATTTTGCAGAGCATTTCTTTATTATTTTTCATGTTTTTTTTTCATCTCTTGTCTTGTCTTCATTATTCTTTTGTTTTTTTTTCAAATTGTTCTCCATTTGTTTTTGTTTTTATATTTTTTTCTTCTTTTTTTGTTGCACTTGTACCGTTCATCGACTTAATAGTTAATGAGTAAGATATATATATATATATTAAATATATATTGTTTGTTAATTAATGTAACTATGTACAACACAATGAAATCTTTGTTTTTTTTTTTGTTTGTTTCTCGTTTTGTTTACAACATAAGTTTTGTTTTTCTCTTTTTTTCTTCTTAGTTTTTTTATGTTTTTGTTTTGTTTCTCTCAGAAAAATATTCAACATAAATCATAGATTTTTGTGTGTGCTTTCCATATTTGTTAGCCATTTTTTTCACAATGTTTTCCATTCCACGAACTTAAGAACTTATCAACTAAAATCCTAGTATTGGGTTTGCTTCACATGCCGCTTTCTTCACGTTCACGCTTTAATGTAACGCTCAGTCCATTGATATCTTAACTTCCCCGTTTTCTTCGCTTCTTCTTCTTCTTCTTCAGTTTACACATCATTATACATTGATACATATATCAGGAGGGCCCACAGAAATCGAAAATCCCCTCGAAAGGGTCTCCAAAAGTATGCTATAGTTGCATCCTTGAATGGTGGCGACTTCTGTGCGACCACAACGATAATACATTTTCTCTTCTTCTCTTAATTAATTTAAAAATTATGAAAACTGCATTTCTAGTTATCAGTTATTCAGTATCCATTCTCTGATCACTTCGTCGTCACACACTTCTTCTCCCAGCCCGATCCTAACTTTGCCTGATGTTTCCCTTCGATCTCATCGCTATTATAATGCATATATTATATATATTCTGTGTGTTTGGTGGTGTGGATTATGCTGTTTTTGTTTTTTTGGTAGGTTGAATGTATTTTGAGTGTTGTTGGGTGTGATTCTGTGAAACGTTTTTAGAGATGAGATTATTGAGAGAAAAAATGATCAAATACCATTTGACTACGTTAACTGAAATTTCGTCGGCTTTCCATATGGAATTACTAAATATGATTTAAAATTAGCAATTAGTTTTGAATATTCTTTGCTTGCTTTTAATATTTATATATGGTACTTAAAAATGTATTTTCTTTTTTTGTTTTGCTTAATTCTTTTGCTTTTTGCTATGGATGCACACATTTATTGGTTTTTAGTATTTCTTTTGCTTTTTATTTGGTTTTTAATGGAATTGAATATTTTTTTTGCTTTGACAAAGAATAGTTTATATTTGCCAATTGTTTAATTGTTGCGTTTATCATCATCAATCAATCAATCAATCAATTAATATTGGTAAAACTGAACAGCTTTAATGCATGAATGTTGTTGATGGCAGCTTTTTTGGTTTTTTGTTTTCTTGGTTTCTCTCTTAATTGTTGTTTGGATTAAATTGAATATTGTTTATAAAATAGCTTGCTATTTTATGTTGTACATTTAAACACATATTTACTGTTTTTAAACTGTCGTCGCAGCGACCTCAGTTACCTTCGGCTTTCGATTTGATACAAAAGTTTTGTGTTCTTTGTGTTTTTGTTTTAATAATCTTTCAGTTGCTATTGTTGCTTCACATTTTGTTTTGTTTTTTCTGTTGTTCTATTTGTTCTTCCATTTTTTCTTTATTTCCTTTCCCTTTCATTTTCCCACTTTCACATTTTTCACTTCTTGATCAATTTATAGAAATATAATTTTGTTCTCTTTCAAGTTTTCGAGTCTTCTGTCAATATCAATCACTTTTAAAAAAATTAAAATACTTTCTTCCCGCCCTTCATCTTCTTTAATCTCCTTGCCAATTCTTCAAAAATTCTTCAAATACACAATATATACAGTTTGCACAGAACTGGATTACTTTTTCGTTTACAATCTAAATCTCAGCTTTCTCTTGTTCTTAAACTCCTTTACATCGAGCTTCCGATCCTTTCCTATTATTAGCAAGTGAGTCTTTCCTATATTTCCTTAGCTTTTTTTACAGCCTTCTACAGCTTTCTTCCCTGCTCTCCTCTCTCCCTCTCTCTCCTCTGTCTTCTGTCATGTTTTTTATACTTTTTTTTTCTTTAGGTTTAAAAGTTGTGAAAAAATAGCTGCTGCTTTTCTATTGTAAATTTTAGTGGTTTCTCTTTTAATTTGGTTTGTATTTTAAAATGTGAATTACCTTTCTTTTTAAATATTTTTTAAATTTGATTTGATGATATATCTTCCATTTCCATTTCCATTCTCTTGCTGCTGCTTTCTAGGGGGGGTTCTCTCTGGAGGCATACCTCAATCCTTAGGTACGTTTGCTCTTCGTATAAAAGTCTTTGATTTGCCCCGGTTGCTGCTCCTCCTCTTCCTCCTTTACGATCCTCTTCCCCACTCCTTGCTGTTAGCGCTCTCTGCATTAGAGGCTCACCTGCTGCATCTTATCAAAATCTAAACACGGCCGATGCGGTCGCTGCAGTCTCTGTGTGGCGGCGGCGGCGGCGGCGTTTCCGGCATTTCCGTTACCGGAATTGGCAGCATTTTGTGTCGTTGTTGTGGCTGATGATGATCCTCCACTGCCGCTGGCATTATTACTGCTAGGTCGCCTTCGCGGCGATATGGCGCAATGAAAGAGCTTCGCTGGCGGGCTTACCGAACGAACCATATCCATATCCAGACCCGTAGTGCTGGCCGGACTGCTCCTTGAGCTATTGTAATGGAAACTATACTTGGGCTGCGGCTGATAAATGTGATGGCTGCTGTTGCTCATCTTCAAGGAGCTGCTGCATGCCTTTATCACGCTCGTTGTTGGCTCGTTCTCATTGCCACCATTCCCAGATGCGGTGCCAATCTTGGCACACTTGCTAGTTACTCCTGTTGCCGCTCCTGTTCCCGTTCCTGCTCCTGCTCCTGAGTCGCCGCCGCCATTCTCCTCGTTAACACTATTATCACATAATTGAATATTTTCGATGCCACAACGGGCCTCCGATAATATCAGTGGCGTTGTGGAGCGGAACATCATATGGCTACGATTTGGCTTGAATGCCTCCAATGGCGGCGATGTACGAAAATTCACGGGCGTCAATATGGGCTCCAACGAGTTGCGAAGCTAAATCAAAGATATAAAAGAGTGTATAGAGAAAGTAATTTAATGAGAAATGGACTGTAACCCACCTCATCATCGGAGCTATGGGCCAGCGAACGCTTACGATTCTCCACCATTAGAGTGGAGCTGGTGGAACGCTTTGAATTTGAGGATGTGGTGGCCCGCTCCTCGTATGGCGGCGCCTCTGTATCCAACGAAGAGTTGCAGCCCCGATTCGAGATCCTGGATGTGCACGAGGAGGAACCACCACCACCACCCGCATTCGTCGTGGCTGTTCCGCCAGGATGCTGTCCTGCCTGCGACGACGGCCCGTTAATCACCTCGAGCTCCTCCTCGGAACTGTGCTGGTCGTACATGAGATGGGCGCAGGATGAGGATGAGTTCGGCTGGTGACACATCATTGCAGAAGCAGTGATTGATTTTTGTTGGCCAGCAACACCTGAAAAAAGGTTGAAATTGATTAGGTTTAACTTATAATTCAGCAAAATAAAGCAAAGCATTTAACTTTGCAGTTAACAAACTATATAAATAGCTTTAAACTCAACCAGAAATAATCTAGTTTAAATAATCGTATGGCGTTAAGCATTTTGAAGCTTACTAGTTTCCATATCCACGTCTAAGTGACGTTGGTTTTCCACATCGAGGAGTTCACCATCAGATTCGGTGCCAGAGTCATTCGATTCACGCTGAAAAATAAAGATTTAAATTCTTTGATTAAAAAAAAGGTGTAGATAATATTTTATGTTATATTAATATTATATTAATATTTAAATATTAAATTTTATGCAATATAAATTATTTAAAAATTAGGAAAAGAAAAAAAATTGAATCTAAAATTAGTTTTTGTACCTAAAGATGCTGCGATATCTTTAAGATAATTTTTAAAACTGAGATTATTGTAGATAATATTTAATATTATATTAAACTATTTAAAAAATATTTAAATATTACATTTTATGCAATATAAACAATTTAAAAATTAGAAAAAAAAATCGAATCTAAATTTAGGTTTTGTACCTAAAGAGACTGTGATATCTTTAGGATAATTTTTAAAACTAGGAATATATTGTCATATCTTTAAGATATTTTTAAAACAGAGATTATATTGTGATATCTTCAAGATGCTTTTCAAATTGAGGTTAGTTTGGAAAGACACTGTTTATGCTGGTCAAGAATAATAATATATAATAATATTATATTATATTATATTAGAGTAATGCTAATAATATTTATATATTATATTATATTATATATATTAATATAATATTATATTTTATTATATATATGTATGTACATATATATTATATATTAATATTTACAAGACTTAAAAATTGTTTAAATAATTAAATTCACACCTTTTTTCGCATAAAATTTTTAGATGCCCTTATTGAGTTTTCGCGAGTTTTCTGCCTGACAAACTTTATCATGATTTTTCACAGCTCCTCTGCTTCGGACTTTTATTTATTCCACATTCTACGCTATGTGTGTGTGCGTAGACGATGTTGCACCCACGCAAAGCACACACAAACACCGAAACACACGCGCGCGAAATACACAAACGCACACACACACAGAACAGAACAGAGTGCAAAAAAAACTTACTACGACGTCGCAGTCGCAGTCGGCGTCCGCAGTCGGCTTCGATGTTCTGTCTCCTCCGGTTTCTCCTTCTACTACTATTACTACATACTACTGACTTTTTTTGCCGTTGCGCTTTACACGCTGTTTCTATTTATACGCCTCCGCATGTATTTTTGTTTGTTATTTTTACGCGCTACTTCGTTTTCTGATTCCGATTCCGCTTCCTGATTCTGCTCTCTCTCTCGCGGTCTCTCACGTTTTCTTTGCACAGGCTTTGGCGCGCGTGTAAAGCGTAAGCGGAGCTTCCCTTTTGTGCAAAAATTTCAATCACGTTTACGTTCTCTGTCACTTGTGTTTGTACGTTGTCTCTATCTCTCTTTCTCTCTCTGTGTGTGTCGCCCACACTCTCTCGGCTGGTTGTAATTTCTGTAAGAACGGTGAGAGAGAGCCGAACGAAAATCAAAAAGCCGAGTCCCGAGTTTCGGAATATCCGCGCACCTTTCGCCGTAACTTATACAGCACGGAAATATTGATTTTTTTGTGGCACGGGAACAAAACGGAAGCCAGACGCAAAATTAAAAGGGACACCGCGGCACCGCCACCAAAGTGTTAACAAGACGAGTTCGCGCCCGCGTATACCGTTAGTCCGTCGAAGTTCCAGCCGCCGCCGCGTTCACTTTAATCCGCGCAGCGCGCACTTCTCCGATTTCCAGCAGCCAAAAAGTGCAGTTGTGCAACTGTTTTGGATCCGCCTACGCCTGCTGACTCCGCCGATTACTACTACGTTACTATGTGTGCCCCGTGAGTCTGCAGCTTCTAAGACCCATTCGCGTCACCGGCAAGCGCTGCCTTCCAAATGAAAACTTATTGCGCACGATGTGGCACGATGGCAGGTCTCTGCAAATCTGTGCTCTGCGCTGGCGCTGGCGCTGGAGAACACTTGCCTCTCTCTCTCTCTTCTTCCATTTTCATTCCACCATGTGCCTCCCACACTCTTCTCAATTGCAATTTCCAGGGTTACCAGATGGATGGATGGATGACCACTTAATTTCCTCGAACTATTATCTATTATTACATTTGAATTATTTATGGCCACTATTGATTATAGCCAGACAACTTGTAGTAATTAGCATTAATTTTAGAAAAAGCAGTATGCATAATAAATGGAACTTGCAAGTTACATTTACAGGAAAATAAACGTAGTAAACGGTTTTTTTTTTAATTCAACAACTTGGGTTGTAATTCTAATTATATAATTGTTTACATTTTAAACTTATAGACTTCTATTGTATTACAGGAAGATTTGCTTTTGATTACAAAGTTGAGCCCTATAATTAGCGGCTCAAATTAACATTGTTGGCAAATTTGTTGCAGTTTTGTTTTTCCCATTCATTGAATTCTACGCCCATCACCACCCACCGATTGTACAAAAATTGCATTGCTCTGGCAACCCTATCGCGCTCACCAAAGTGCAGTTACTACACTTCGGATTCGATGCGATGTGCATGTGGTGGAAGCTCATGGAAAATAGTTGGAAGGGGGAGGGGGAGTGGGAGAGGAGTCGTGCTTGGACATGCGCTCTCAACTGTGCCTCCAAGAGCGCGATGCTGTGCAGAACAAAAGTATAAGATACTTTATGATTTTAAAAATTTATTTTGAAGAACTGCAATAATAATAACAAAACAATAAACAAATAAATATTTGTTTTGTCTATTTTGTCTAAGTCACTTGTCTTAATTAGGGAACTATTTTGGCGTCCTACACTTTCGTCGCGCACCTTGGTATTTATAGACGGAAGAAGAAGCAGGTTGTGGCAGGCCTATTGCCTATTCCTTATACACTTATCCAAGAGTACATAGATGTATGTACATATGTACATATGTATATGAATGTATCCATCTGTGAGTAGTAACGTGTGGCAGCAGAGCAAAGCGGAGGAGAGAAACAACGGTGCAAAAAGTGAAATAAGACGAAGCGTGCGAAACTCGTTGCAGCGATGGATGATATGGGAAATTGTTTGGAGCTATGTAGCTTTGGGGGAAAACATGACATGGAAAACTACGCACGAACTGGTTTTTCGGCTACTCAACTGGGATTGCAGCAAGTTTTATATAATTTGAGGCATTTTTATTAAATTTCTTAATGCATTTTCTTTTTATTTTTAATATTAAACTTTAAATATTATTGTATATAGATTTTTTACCTTATCAATCCACTTTTTTCACGGGTACTTAAAAAGGTTTTATAGATTTTAGAATTTTTAAAATAATTTAATTAATTATTTTTTTTGCAAGGTTTTTGGCATTTTTGCAGCAGCTCCCTTGTGAGCTTTTCAATTTGCTTTCAATTTTACGCGGAAAATTTTACTACGAGTCTACGTGCCACAAATACATACATCCATGCACCAATACACGCACAAACTGCCACCCACCCACCGCCGCCTGCCCCTCTTATCAACAAATACACGTCGCTTAAGTCTAAGTACTTTTGTTCCATTCATACCACACATACTCGCGCGAGCTCTGGGACTGGAGAGAGCGCGCGTCTGACGTATGGCGACAGTTTTGCAGAGAGAGTGGAGAGTGGTGTGGGCGGCGATGGGTGGCGGGGGGTGGTGGTGTGTGTTCTGTGTTGCACAGCCTTCAGCTTGAGGTCTAAATTTAGCACGTAAGCTTGCAACTTCACTTCAACAGCAGGATTTTCACTCTCTCTCTCTCTCTTGCACACTTGCACTTGAACGCGCACGCACACACACACACACACACACGGTCACAGTTAGTCCAGCAACAAAACTTACTTGATTCCCTCGCTCGATGGATGTTTTTTTTGTTTTTTGTATTTGTTTTCTTTTTAATTACAGATTTTTTTTATGTTGATTTTTTGGTATATTATATTTTGCACAAGTTGGTAATTGGTTTTTAGGTTTAGGGAGCATCGAGGAAAACCAGCGGCGAGTGAAGAACGATGAATGGCGCAAAGCAGCGCTACTACAAATTTAATTTGACAAAACAAGCTCCAAAGCGCCGCTCTCCGCTCTTTTTTACTCTCACTCGCTCTCAGCTGTGGTGCTACCAGTTTAGCCTATTTCAGACTGGAAATTGAAAAGCTTAAAAAAACAGCTTCTCATCTCATAGTTGTAATATTTCTTTATTTTTATTTTTTTTTTAATCAAATCAATAAAAATCAAATTAATAAAATTTTATTTATAATTTTGTTAATTTAAGATATGAAAGGAAATAATAATGGATTTTAAACTTTACATCTGGTTATAAGGACGGTCATCTCCTTGCAACACTATCGCCCACTCACCCGAGCCACTGAGAAAGTGCAGGCCGCTCTCTCCCAAGCACTCTCTCTCTCTCGTATATTTGCGTGCCTTGCATAAAAAGCAAACCCAATAAACATTTTCTGATTTCAATGCAAAAGCTAGGAAAATATATTAAAATTCGTATTAAAATTCGTATTAAAATTATTTAATATTGTACGGATTGCAAGAATTTCAACTGTAAAGATTTATAGATATAAACGCTGTTACTTATTTGTTTTGCTCAGTTTCTATAGCTTCTATTGGTTAAGAGAAAATAAAAAATTCGCTTAATAAATTGTTGAATTTGATTTAATTGGTAACAATGTTCTTATTAAACTTAAGGCCTTACTACGTGACCTTGGAAATACACGGTCTTCTCATCGCGAATGATGTACGCAAATGGATGATCGGCTATAAAGTCCATTGGAATAACATCCATACTTAAAAAAAATATTTTTATGGCTAGATAATACATAAAATTATGAAATAAGCCTTCAACGAAATTTCAGACCCCATACCTGTGACAGCAGCTGCCTCAGCGCCCTCTTCATTCACCTCTATGAAGGCTTTTTGTATTACTTTTCCGATAGAGACTGGTGACTTTTCCACAAGACCTTGAAAGTTCGCACCTGGACCGAATGCATCTCGAATGCCCAACTGCAGGTGAAAGAAATAATACTAAAAGTTCCTGAAAACCAGGTTAAGAAAATACCCACAGTTTTAAGAGATTCAGTTAGTTCCTTTTCAAATTCGATTTTGAACCTGGGAAGGGCGAGATGTACTTCCTGTTCATCTAAGGGTTCAGAGAAGCCAATTATCTTATCTTCCAACTGGCTCAGACCATCAACTTTGTTGGGCAGAAAAATAAGCATTGACAGATTGGAGTTTCGATACGGCAATTCGATTACTTTTGCATCTAAATCATTCAAGTAAGCGGCCTTAAATTTACGATTCTGAAACATCATGTAAACGGGTATTTCATCGTCTTTAGATACTTTAAAATTTGCTTTCACGGTGTTTTTCTCATTGAACTTGTGCTTCCATTGGCCTTTGAAGTAAATGGCATTCAGGAGCACAGCACTTAAATCAGGGTTGATGTCCCCAGGAGTAACTATTTCCGTAATTTTGCCACCTGTCTGATCCGTCACCCAATTGTTGACTAACGCAGTTGCCTTGTTAGGATCTGCGATGCTGATGGGCACTGCCTCTGCCTTGAAGGACTCTTTCAGCACTCGATTATACTCGGGAACCAGACTATATTGATCATTTACATATATGCGGTTAGCCAGTTCGAGGGTAACATCTTTCCCACTCTTCTGGAGGCCGCCAAGGAATTTCCTGTACTTCCTGGCCACCCTCTTTTTGTTTTTGGCCAGACTGAGAACGCTGCTTAGTTCTTTTGCTGTTTTCCCCTCAGCTCCCATGTACGCCATGGTCATGGCTATCTCAGCGGAGAGCGGAGAGACAATTAAATTCTTATCGGCATTATCCTTGGCTAAGAGTCGATACAAGTCTTCTGTGAACCGGCCAGCCACTGACGTGGCCAACAAAATAACACCTGAGAAGAAGTTGCTTATTTTTTCTGGAACGAGTGGTGACTGGACGCTCTACTTACATAAATATTTCATTTGAAACTTTTCTAAAACTTATGCGTACTGAAGATTATCGAGCGGGAACTGCAATATATAGCCAATTTGATTGGACATGGTCTGCTTTCTTAATGGTATTACAAATTAATTCTGCTTCAGTTAAAGCGACACTTATTATTATGGCTTATTTTCAGGACTTCTAGTTAGTTTTCTCATTAATTTTCTAAGTAATAAAATGTACTATTAAACGTAATAATAATTATTTAGATTATATTTAAGAAATTTGGCAGTTGCTAAAGTAAATCGGATATTAAAGCTGGAAATGATCACAGTTTTCATACTTCCAAAAATAACCCAACTATGGTTAAAAACATTGAATATGTCACATTATGAGAAGAACTTCGGGCTTTAAATCTCTTCTAACACCTGGTAGAACAAGCATTAGACTTTTACCCATTACGAAATATTGAAAACTCACTTTAAAAATTATGTTCACTCAGATTTAATTAAAGACAATGTTATCATTGAATTTAAGGCTTAACTACGTGACCTTGGAAATACACGGTCTTCTCATCGCGAATGATGTACGCAAATGGATGATCGGCTATAAAGTCCAGAGGACGCTGAGACATTCGAGACATCTGTGTGGCTATATAATACATACAATTAAAAATTAAGAATTCGACGAAATTTCATACTAATACCTGTGACAGCAGCTGCCTCAGCGCCCTCTTCATTGACTTCTATGAAGGCTTTTTGTATTACGTCTGCGAGAGAAAGTGGTGATTTTTGCACAATACCTTGAAAGTTCGCAAATGCGTCGAATGCATCTTGAATGCCCAACTGCAGGTGAAAGAAATAATACTATAAGTTCCAGATAATCAAGGTAAGAAACACACCTACCAATGCAAGAGTTCCACTTAGTTCCTGTTCAAACTCAATTTTGAACCTTGGGAGGAGGAGACTTACTAGATGCGGAAATAAGGGTCTAGAAAAGCCAATTATTTTATCTTCCAACTCGCTCAGACCATCAACTTTGTTGGGCAGAAAAATGAGCATTGACAGATTGGAGTTATGATACGGCAATTCGACAACTTTCGCATCTAAATCATTCAAGTCAGCGGCCATAAATTTACGATTCTGAAACATCATGTGGACGGGTATTTCATCGTATTTAGATACTTTAAAAGGGATTTTCGTGGTGAGTTTCTCATTGAACTTGTGCTTCCATTGGCCTTTGAAGTAAATGGCATTCAGGAGCACAGCACTTAAATCAGGGTTGATGTCCTCAGGAATAACTATTTCCTTAATTTTGCCACGTGTCTGTTCCGTCACCCAATTGTTGACTAACGCAGCTGCCTTGTTAGGATCTGCGATGCTGATTTGCACTGCCTCTGCCTTGAAGGACTCTTTCAGCACTCGATTATACTCGGGAACCAGACTATATTGATCATTTACATATATGCGGTTAGCCAGTTCGAGGGTAACATCTTTCCCACTCTTCTGGAGGCCGCCAAGGAATTCCCTGTACTCGCTGGCTACCTTATTTTTGTCATTGGATAGTTCCAGAACGCTTCTAATTTCTTCTGCTGTTTTCCCCTCAGCTCCCATGTACAACATGGTCATGGCTATCTCAGCGGAGAGTGGAGAGACAATTAAATTCTTATCGGGATTATCCTTGGCTAAGAGTTGATACAATTCTTCTGTGAACCGGCCAGCCACTGACGTGGCCAACAAAATAACACCTGAGAAGAAGTTGCTTATTTTTTCTGGAACGAGTGGTGACTGGAATTTTTACTTACATAAATATTTCATTTGAAACTATTTTAAAACGTATGCGTACTGAAGATTATCGAGCGGGAACTGCACTATATATAGCCTATTTGATTGGACATGGTCTGCTTTCTTAATGGTATTACAAATTAATTCTGCTTCAGTTAAAGCGTCACTTTCCAAATTTTCTGACTTAGGTTATGACGGTTATTTTATAACTTCTTTTCAGGACTTCTAGTTAGTTTTCCTTAAGAGGGGCGGGGGATAAGGTATTTAATTTTTTTTTTATTACAAATTCCCAATATGTTAAGAATATTGTGTACAAGTTTTACATCGATCACATAAGACTTGACGAATGGATGGAGGTCGTTTGGTGTGCACTACATATGCTTACAAAATTTTAAAACGCTCTCCTGAAAAATGACCTTTTCCAAATCGGTGTACACGATATTTTCAAATCCACCGGACCGATAGTTTTGAAAATTTGTAATTCTTAATTGTACAAGTACTCAAGTGGCGATTTTTTAATTTAAAGATTATTATATTTGTTATTTAACAACGTAACTATTTTTTTAGGCAAAAATCATTAAATTTAGGGCCTTACTACGTGACCTTGGAAATACACGGTCTTCTCATCACGAATGATGAACGCAAATGGATGATCGGCTATAAAGTCCATTGGAATACCATCCATCTTTGATAAGGTTTCTACCGTTAGATAATAAATCAAATTAAGCAATAAGTCTTCAACGGAATTTCAGA